>CM032639.1:28544643-28717225 GCA_019097785.1 Fraxinus excelsior | reverse complement strand
CTATTAAATGGAATATATTGGTTTAACGGAAAAACTAACAGAATTTCTTTAATTTAAAAATCTTTTAACTTCATAATTGAGCTTCAAAATTTACAATTCTAAAGTTCATGTAGAAGTATTGGATGTCACTCATTTTATAGATACGCTTCTCTCCAAAGGTTTCATAAACTTCTAATGTGGAATTGTGCATTTATATGCTCTTAACTTCAATAGTTTTATAAAGTTCCAATGTGGGATAGTGACAAAAAAAATGTTAAAATGCTCATCAAAATCATTTTCAAATGTATGTCTAATTGACTAATTTGATTTTGAATTACAACTAATTAAATTGTAATATTCACTTTCATTCTTTCATTTATTTAATTTTTAAATTTAATTTAAATTCCACTTGATTATTAATATATTAATGTTAGATTTTATTTTCTATAAGTTTAAAATATTTTAATTTAACAAAGTAAACTATTTTAACATATTTATTTTTAATTTTTCGTGTTGGGACTAATTGTAGGATATATAATGAATCTAATTAGTAAAGATAGATTTACTTTGAATTATTTTTATGTATTTATTGCATTCGGTTCGACACCAGTTGAATTCCCACAAACTTCACGTCGAAATCATTCTCGATTGTGAATCAAAATCCTTCATCTCCATTTTTAGATATCGGAATTATCAAATCCGCAAACTTTTCGTATAAATCCTATGATTAATGCTCATGTTTAGTTCTTTAATTAATAAAAAAAATTAAAATTCTCCTAACACTATTTGGCAATATTATAGTATTATATTAAATGTTTAGTAAGTATTATTTTTAAATATTAGATGATTTTATGATATAGTATAAAATCTCTTTTTTTTTTTATAATATAGAAAAAAAAATTATTTTTTACAAATAAAAATATATTTAATGTCTTAAAAATAATATAAAATAAATTAAAACATACGAAAAGCTATTATTGTCGCTTATTCTTCGTATTGACATGCCTAAACTTGTGATTCTTGATTCTCAATATCGACGTCTCGCAATGCATTACGCCTTTCAGAACATTATTAATAAATGAATGGAAAATGCAAAAAAACTTTGTACTACTACATTTTAGTCACTAAGAAAAAATGAAACTAAAAAAACAAAATGGATGTGAATATTATTAATTTAAAACTGCTAATAGTTTATTTGGTAAGGTACATTGAACTCAATGAAGAAAAAATATTTATTTATTTAGTTTTGTATTATAATATTATCTATTATTTTATTATGTATAAAAAGTTCATGATTAAATACAAAATTTAATATAATATAATAGTACGAAACACAAAACTTAAACATTTTAATTTAGAATTTATACACTAATTCAAATTAAAATTAAGATATCACAATGTGTAATATATTTATTAATTACATAACATTACATATTTAAATTATTTAATGAACCAAATAATTTATATATACTAAGCAATAGTGCAATATTTTTTGCACGTTGCTTAAACCTTTAGTTTATTATATATAATATATTATATATATATATCATAATAATTATATATATATATATATATATATATTATATATTTTTTTTTTTTTTTTTTTTTTTTTTTTCAACAGTTCTCATTTATGTTTAGCCCCTGTTTGACAACATGAGGTTTTTTTAAAATGGAAAATGAATTTTGGAATAGTGTTTTTTGGAAAATATGTCGTTAAAAAATAGGAAAAGATTAAATTTACGTGCTATTTTATTGTAATAATGTGTTGTTCAAAATGAGTTTGAGAAAAAATAAATTTTATTTTAGCTTAATTCTACAAACACTAAAGTTACGATATAAAGACTAATATTTTTTCTCTCTCTTCGACCTACTATTTTTATTCTTATTTCCTTTTTTCCCACCCTTCCTTCTCCTTATTTTCTCCTTTTATCTATGAAAAAGATCAATTAGTAAATAAAAAATCATATAAGATTTCTCTCTCTTTTTCATCGTTCCTGCCAATTCTTTCAAGGAAAAATATCAATTTTGAACTAAAATTTTATATAAATTTTAACTAAACTTTTATATATTGGTTGTTTATTTAATTTAATAACTTTCTTCAAGTTTGACGCATTGATATTATTGAACATTACAGATTTTTTTAATCAAAGAGTAATGAATGTTATACTTTTTTATTTTGGTTTTTTTTTTTTTTATTGAGGTGAATTTTATATTTATTAAATTCTTTTGAAAATATTTTTATTGACACGAGAAATATAATTCTATTATTGTGTTCTAGATCATTTGGTCATTCAAGTAGCGATTCAAAACTTTGTTACATACTAGTGCATAAATAAATAATTCTATAAAACAAGGACGTGTACTAAGTTATATAAATTATATAATTTTTACTTTCTAATAAGAAAGTCTGTAAAAGTCTAATGAATTGAAAGTCTCTCGAAGTCTATAAAACTCATTCACTTAAAAAGTGATGTGATCCAAGATACGATAGCAAGTTCCGGAAATGATCCATTGACAGTTGATGGTGGATCGATGACTAGGTCGTGAGTGAAGCGAGTCATTGAGGATATGTGATTACTTGCTCAAACTACGGTAAACGAAACATTGATCACAACAAGTAAAGAAATAAGTCAAATGTTGGACATGAAAGTTGAAACGAAGTGAAGCAACTTGATTTAAGCGATGGACGGAGAATCTGGAGGAGACAACTATGCAGCCACATAATTGTCTGCATGCCCCTTTACCGAAACCCCAGTGGAGGATTTCAATTGATCTATGCGACCACGTAAATTTACATTATGCGGCCGCATAGTTGATTCCCGACGGCGAATTTTCTAAATTTCGCGTAATCTTCTATTTAAGTTAAAACTATATTTTGTGATATCTTTTGCTATTTTTTTTTTTTGCTTAGTTCCGTTGCTAACTAGATTTTATGGGTTCCATATAAATAGAACTCATTATATTCATTGTAAAAACACAATTTATTAAGAGATTAATTGAAAGACGTATTGTTTTTTTCTTGTACATCGAGCTAATTGTGAACTTATCAATAATATTTCGTGTGGAGTTCAAACAAAATCTAGTGATTCTTGAATCTTGTAATCACGAGATTAACATATTGTCGACGTTTGGGCTGGTTCATTGATTCACTATTTTTGAATCAAGCTTAAAACATTGATTTCTTGACTTTCTTGGGTTGAATCAATTTTGTGTGGGTTTCATAGCTACCATTGCTACATGGGTTCACATCGAAAAGTCTCTTGAAGTCTACAAAAGTCAATAAAGGTTCATTAATTTTTACAAAACTCATTCACTTAAAAAGTCATAAAAGTCCAAATTGAATAAAATGGCTATGTGACTAGAGATGTAAAACTTCTATCCTCGTATTGTCTCGTCTCAATTAGGGCAAAGATGAATAGCATAGTCATCATCTAAAATTTTTCGAACCCATTCCGAATCTTTATATTTTCCAATTTAAATTATATTTAAAAATAATAATTAAAGAGGCTTGAATGAAAATATTTTAATTCAGCCCTGCCCCTCAAAAAATGCACCGCCCATCCGTATTGCCATTCTACACGACACGCACTCGATGTCCAATTGAGAGGTTCTGAGCTCCATTTTGAGAGAAAAAAATATATTTTTGAATAACGTGTGATTAAAATTAAGAAAAAAAAATGATTTACCTGTAAAATTATTTTATTAGAAAATGTGTAGTTGAAAACGAGTTTTGGAAAAATGAATTTTCAAAAAAATGGGGCTCAAACAACCTATAATGTTTTTTTAAAAAAAATATACTCCATTTGATTTTTGAAATAAAAGAAATATTTATTGAACACATCTATCCTTTGAGTCGGTCATCACATCCACATTGCATGGATATTTAACATTTAAGTAGACATTACTGCAAGATGGGAATACCTCGTACACATGCTTAAAAGGTTGAGGACATGATTATCACAAATTGAAAGTTGGAGACTTGATCGCTCGATTAATAAAAGGTGTCTAGAGGATTATACTCAATTTTTAAGTTGTTAAACAATTCAGACATTTTTAAGAGACTCTTTATTTATAAAGGACATTTTATGCATATTAGAGAGCATCTTTAAATTTAGCGCATCAAAATTTTCACACACTCCAACAATGATTTTGACTTTTCATTTTCATTACCTCAAGGAATATTTATTGATATATTCTCATATTTTATTTAATATATTTTTTTACATGTCAATGATCAATTAATTTAAGTGTGGTTTGAATAATTTAATAAGTAGAGTATTAAAATATATGACTTATTAAATGTAATTATTTGTATGATAAGTGTATTTTATACACTTATTCGGAGTCCTAAAATATCTATATTCGATAGTTTTTTTTTTTGAAAAAATATATCTTGAATTGTTGTATTTTTATGTTATATAAGTAAAACTCAATGGTTGAACGAAAAATTGAAAGAAAGAAGCAAAAAATGGTGAAAATATGTAAAATTCCAAGTTTGAGGACCAAATTGCAAATATTTCATAGTTGATTCGGACTAAAAGATGATACTTGAAAGATTTTTATAAGACAATTGGATGGAAATAAAACTCAAAAAGGAATGGAATATAATCAAAATATTATCAAAATTAATTTCTAATCGTACAAGTTATATTTTAGATTTTTAGTCAAAAATTGAGATCCATTTTTGGCATAGTAAAAGTTTGAATTGGAAAAGTTATATTTCTATCAAACTTTTAGCCCTTTGAATTATCTTTCCAATGTAATTTGAATCGTTTCAATTGAATATTGGGAGAGAACTTAGCCAAAATATTAATTGTTGTGTAGAGACAAAAGAAAATTCACGCGCGAAGACAACTTTCTGTATTCGATTGGAACTCTTTTGAATTTGGACGTGATTTTCAACCAATCTTCAACTCCTACAAATACTTAACCAGCAGAATACATATTGGGGGACTTATCATATACATATTATAGACTCTCTAAATTTGGAGAGTCGGATTCACTCTTTATTTTAAAAAGTTAAAATCTCAAGTCTCTTGGAGCTTATTTTTAAGCATTAAAATTTAGAGTATTTTCAAGATACTCTTTATTTATAAAGAGCATTTTCTGTATTATAGAAAACATTTTTAAATTTAGAAAATCAAAATTTTTATACATTCCAACAAGCTCTCTATTTTAGCTCTTCATTTGGCTTTTCTCGATCATAATTTCTTATATATTAATTGACCAATCAATTTAAATGTGGGGCTCATTTTTAAACGTCAACTCTCTAAAATAAAGAACATTTTGAATTTAGAGAGTCTTTTGAAAATGCTCTAACTCTTTAAAATAAAAAAATATTTTATATTTAAAGAGTCTCTTAAAAATGCTCTTAGAAAGTCGTTTTACCTAATTCGGTTAATTAGTCAACTTAAAAATATTAAGTTTAGGAGACTATACATATTAAATTTCGTTTAAATTAATTGTAAGTATTCAATAATTAATTTATTAAGTCCAATTGGGTGAAAAAGAGAAATTTGACAAACTTGAACTCCTCAATTAAAAATAGATAATGGAATGGAAGCTAAACTTAGTACGGAAGTAAGATTACTAAAGATGAAATCTTAGCCATGAAGGTCATGCTGCCTTCATGGAATTATGCAATAAAATATTGGGCTAATCAATTTGTACATAATGGATTAACATCTCTCACGTAATGCGCGGGACCCGCATGTATTTAAAAATTTCGAGAATGTGGTTTCCATCTTCATTACGAGTAGTATGTAAAAGATTCGATAAAAGAAAATTCGATGCATATAACATGATCCTAAAATATATTCTATCCTATAAGCATCTCTTTATCTTATTATTATTTCTCTTTTTGAGAGAGGGAAAAATAAATAAATAAATTTGCCATAGATATATAGGAAGGGTGTACAAAATGGTCATTTTAACATATCAATTATGAAATTTATTGTTTTAAAAGAATCTGGAATCTATATAATATTATAAATATTTTTAAGCAAGAAACGGAAAATCAATTCTCCCATTGTAGTCATGTAAACTATTTGTAGTTTCGAAAGAGAAAAAAAAAAGTAAAAGAATTTAATTTTTATTTCCAAATTTTATAAATTGAAAGCTTAGTAGCTAAGGTATTACTTTGTTTTTATTATGTTTTTCCATTAAAGAAAAAAAAAAGTATTTAGAGGAAAAAATAATAAAGAGTCCTTATCATGTGGGGAAGAAAAGAAAGATCCGCTAAGAAAGAAGATAAAGAAAGAGCATTAATTACTGAATTCTTGCATGTTTCCACGTCAAGCACATGTAGATAATCCATAATCATGGGGGGCTGTCTTTTCATATCATTAGTTAATGCCGGGAATGAGTCAGGAATGAAGGGTACGGGAGACAAATTTTTTTAAAATTTAATGTACGAATAAAATTTATATATTACTAAAAAAATTGTAATATAACATTACCTAGGGCGTGTTCGGTAGGGATTAAAATCAGATTAAAATTGAAAAACTAGCCGTTATTGTTGAATTTTATTAGATGAGTGGGACCCAATAACGGTCATATTTTCAATTTAATTGGATTTTAAACTGTAGCGAACGAGCCCCTATTACAATTGTACCCAACGATAATTTATAGCATATAGATTGATAAAAATCCAATAACTTCTTGAAATCCAATAATTTTCACCAAACTTACATGCTTAACCTAATCATTCATCGATTTCTTTAATACCACAATGCCTAAATTTCCTCCTTCAGGTGCCAAATCATTGCCCAAAAACTCAATCTACATTTCCTTTTCATCTTTAATTTCCATTGACTTACGGCTAAAAATTCAATATAAAAAGACACATATAAACAAAAATTGCATACATCTTAATATGAATAATGTATGAATAAACCCATACCAAGAGTCTCAACTAAAAAGAAATCAAAAGTCTCTTCACAACATCATCAGAACAATCATAAAACAAAAAACAAAAAAAAAACCCAGAATTAATAAAATGACAAAAACTCAAACATCTAATAAATCGTATATACATACACATAAATATAGGGATCAAGATAAGTCCATACCTTGGGAATTATGTAGGGTTAAACCAAAAAGGGAGATGCGATCCAAAACCTTGAGCAATTTGAGAGAGAGAGAGAGAGAGAGAGAGAGAGAGGGCTAAACACAAAACACAAGAAATTGAAGAGTGAAGAAGAACAGTGAGCAGGCTGCAGGGCCGATTTTCACTTACCGGAATAAATTGAACACTGAACAATGAGAAGGTTCGGTTGATAGAGGGCAGACTTCGGTGAACGGCGTCGAAGATAAAAGGTTTCGGTAATGGGCTAATTCAAATTGGAAGAAATAAAGAAACCGTGCACAGGGTAAAGGGTTTGAGAATTGGGTTTAATTTTATATAAATAGCAAATTGAGTTTTCAATTTTTCAAATGGACTACTGGGTTGGACAGTGGAAAAAAATAGGCTTTAACCATTTTTTTTTTACATAACCTGGGCTTGGACAAGGGTGGGCTACGGCTCACCCTAGTCCACCCATCTCTCCGCCCCTGAGTTAATGTTGAACGTGCACCATATTTTAATATATTTGAATGTAAATTAAATTAGAATTAATATCAGAGAATATATATTTGACAATGAATGTTAAATCATTTATTTAATTCTCAATTAAGTGAAAACGAGATATTAATTAGCATACACTAATGTGAATAATGAAATTTATTATTGAGTTTGAAATTCTAATTAAAATTAATAGCACTAAAATGCATAATTAAATGAAGATGAGTATTAATTAAATGAATGTGCATGTTAACTAACCGAGAATTAATAATAAGATGAGTATTAATTATGAATGTGCATCTTTAATAATATATGTTAATGAAAGCTCAAAAGTGGAATGAATATGTCAAATGTACATGTACATTAATGGTAACTAGGCGATTAATTAAATTAAATATATATTGAAAATCGAAAAGTAAGGTATTATTAAAACAATTGAATTATAGTTAGGTTAGAATCATTCAAAAAATAATTCTCACTTGATGTGATAGCTAATACATTATAATTCTAACCATGAACAATGAAGTTCTTTTCCCAAGTCTCAAATACTTACAGTAGAACGTGTCGATCAAAGAAACATGCATTTACGTTAAAGATGAGAATGTCATAACATGCTCGAATATGTCAATAAAGAAAGATTTGAAATTCAATTCGGAAGAGATGGAGACCATGTAATTAGGAACTAATGTAGCGGGACAGAAGCGATAGAAATAAATGGCAAACATACTATCGAAATTCTGTTGATTCCAAACAAATACCAGAACACAATTACCTTCTAGTTATGTTGATTCTTAAGAATACCATAAGTCTAGGCATCAAACTATTTGATTCGCGCACGAATACAGAGAATTGGAATAATTGATTTTGAAATATCAAATGCGGAAATTTAAGAAATTGGAGAAATCTCAACATTTCAAATTCCACTCAATTAATTGTCATAAGGCTTACAACTCGTATTTAAAGCAATCAATAAACTCTGGGTAATAACTAAACTCGTAGAAGACAACTAACTCTAAATGGAATTAAAATCCTAATCTAATTAAAAATTATGAAAATTAAGAGTAAATAAAATAAAATAGATAGATAAAATTGCATAAATTAAATTAAATTAATCCATATTCAATCTTCTTCATTGTCCCCTGATTAACTAAATTTCGTCCTCAAAGCTTATATGTCTTGTAACGATATCAATCTACTTGTTAATTGGGTGAAAAAATAATTGGCAAACTCACATACCACTACATTAATTTCAGCGTTAGGCCTCTCAATCAAGTCTACAATCATAGTTAAACCCATCTCCATTTGAGAAAGATTTCTTACTGTGAACATTAAATTCATGCCACACGGGTAATGAAAAATGGGCAAGTTGATTATTCCCATGTAGTACATTACCATCTTGAATTGAAAAACATAATCCAATAAAGGTTTTCCTATATGTAAAGCACGCTCCGTCAATCGTCAATTTCCAGCCCAAAGTTGACCAGTACAATCATGTGTCACATTTGCCCTCTTTCACCGAGGATGAAAGAATAATCTTCCAAAGCCGGCAAAGACCTAAATTTCCACTAGACTCTGTTTGATAGGGCGAATTTTCCTTGGACAACTTTTGTAATGTTTGATTGGCAAAATTTTCCCGGGAAAATTTTTTTCAACTTTCTAAATTTTTCACATTTTTTAGGAAAATAAATTCTTGATATTTTGGTGAGAAAATATTTTCCATTTTTTTTTTTTTTGGCAGTTAGAAGAAATTCTAGACAGAATGATAAAAAATATTTTCACTTTTATTGACAATTTTCATGCAAAACAAAGTCAAACGAATGGTATTCGGTATGATTATTATTTTTTTCAATTTTGTTATTATTTTTTCTTTTTGACAATTGGAATAAATTCTAGATCTAATAGTAGAAAACATTATCACTTTAATGGACAATTTTCATAAAAAAACGAATTATACCAATCAACACAATTAATTACAATTCTCAGTAAAATAATTTTCAGGAAAATCTTTTCCCTGTAAAACATTTTCTTTCCACCTATTTTTCACCTTACAATCAAACGGACCCTTAGATCCTTTCCTAAAAATTTCTTGCAGCAAGATGATCTTACACCATAGTGTAGTGTGTACATATAGAAAAACCCATCCAATAGTATGCTTGATTCTCTCTCCACCCAACATTACTTGGTCCAAAACTTTAACCTTTTCAATCACTCCCCAAATAATTGTCTTTAAAAAGCTTGTGTCAAGGGATTTCATACCACTCAACCCATGCACCATTTCATACCACCCAACCCATGCACCGTGATTAGATTGCTTAATGGATAAAATTTCAAAACATGAAACCTAGATCAATTTATAAGAATTTGAACTACTTCTCTTAACATGGTATCGAAGTCAAGTTCCAATGAGCAATTTAACCCGATTAAAACTCAAAAAAAGATTACACAATTTCAAGGTTGATTTACTCAAACGAGAAATTTTTTTAAGATGAAACTCCAAATCTTAACACGGATTACCGAACAATATTAAGGTCATTTCTCATATGGATTTCAAGATTTGAGTGGTTTGCTCAAACGAGTTAAAGTTGGAACCCCAAATTTTAACATGGATTACTCCGCGTATTAAAGTCATTTCTTTCCAGAGCAATGCGTCGGAGACAGTCTCATTGTTTTCCCCCAAAGAGTTGCGCATTCTTTACCGGCCTTCCTCCAGGAGGTGAGGACAAACCAAGTTGATATGAATCATCATCAGGAAGAAATGGAGATATATAGTTTGATTTCAATTTTGAGAACGGGGCACACTCTTTCAGAAACAAGAAGTGTTTTATTCACCACCATGCAAACACAGTAATACAAGACTATCAACAGACCATCCGATTAGAGTACATAAAAAAGACTAACTAGCTAGCCATTGACTATGGTTCCACCATTAGGATGAAGGATTTGTCCACTTATATAAGAAGAGTCCACATTCGAAGCAAGAAAGACATAAGATGGAGCAACCTCTATTGGCTGTCCTGCCCTCTGCATTGGCACTTCTTTCCCAAAGTTTGCATTTTCTTCTTCGCTGAAAGACGCCGGAATTAGAGGTGTCCAAATAGGACCAGGCGCCACTCCGTTTACGCGTATTCCTTTCTTCACAAGTCGTAATGCAAGTCCTCTGGTGAACGCCACAATCGCCCCTTTTGTCGATGTGTAGTCGAGTAACTTATCATTTCCTTTGTATGCTGTCACTGATGTTGTGTTGATTATGCTACTCCCTTCCTTCATATGCTTCAAAGCGTGCCTACAATTAGATATATGCACATTGTGAACTATATATTGTGACCCGTTTATTATAATTTCATTAAATGCGTAGTTGAAAATAAGTACAAAGTCAATAACTTACCTGACCATAAAGAAGTAGGAAAATATATTGGTTCTGAAAACCCTCTCGAGCCTCGCTTCGTCGATCTCTTCAATTGAGCTTGCCTTGTATTGCTCACCAGCATTATTAACAAGAATATCAACTCTTCCACAGTTATTCACTACTGCATCAACAACTCCCTTGCAATTCTCATCATACCCTAAATCTGCCGGTATCGCCATCGGGTCTTTTGCATCAGAATGTTTAGCTTCCATCAACATTCCAAGGGTATCCGCTGCATCTTTGTCCTCATGACCCGTCACATATGTGAAAGCCACCGTTGCACCCTCTAACGCAAAGCAAAGGCACACGGCTCGCCCAATGCCCGAATCACCTCCGGTCACCACCGCCACTTTACCCTGCACAGTGCACACAATATTGGTTCAAAAATGACAATTTTGTTATGAAAAATGAGAAGTTGTCTATGTACATACTCGAAGCTTGTTAGCAGGTTTATATTCCAGGCTAGCGAACTGTGGAGTTGGGTCCATTAAATGCTCTTTTCCAGGCTGAGTTTCTTGTTTCTGTGGTGGGAGTTTCTGATCATTAGACGCCATTAATCTCACAAAGAGTACCACTCTTCTCTTAGACTTCTCTTAGAATTATTTGTTACTGTAAAATTTGAAGAAAACTGGGTTTGGTGTGGAGGAAAATGGTATCTGGCAGTGGACGCTAACAGTCTGAAACAAGACAGAGATTGAGTGAACGTGTGAAATGAATATGCAAAGAGGGGATAGATATAGTGGTGTTTGAGGGAGAAAGCGGTGAATGCAGGTAAGAAGGTGGCAAGAGGCGGAGTCTACGTGTTACCTAAGGGCGCATGCGAATGGACGTCTGTATAAACGGACGTCATGACTCAGAAATTGGATTTGAATGAACTAGCCTAAACCTTCTGATCTTCAAACACTTTTTGTTGGCTCATTTCTTAAGTTATTTTTTTTTCGTACATACTTTTTAAAATTCATTTTTCTTTATATTTGCGTCATGTTCTTTCTTTAAAAAAAATTACTTTTTCAATTCATCATGACCCGGGAATTGGATTTGAAAGAACCATCGTGCGACTATAGGATAGATGTTCTATACCTTCTAATTTTCACACCTTTTGTTGGCTATTTTTTAGTCCTTGTTTGACACATAATCTTTGAGACTCATTTTTCTCAACGTTCATGTCCCATTCTTTCTTAAATAACGAGTAAGCATGGGACGTGAAGATGATTGGACGGTCCTAGTTTTAGCCACGAACACACCCGGAGGCAGCTTTGCGAATAAAGCTTGTTTGCTTAGTATCATTACTTCGAGTCTCCCTGTTTTTTGGCACTCCGTAGACTAAAGCGGAACCTTGATGTTCTTGTATATGTACTGTGTTTCCTAGGTATTGCGCTGTAGTGTAGTTTGTGGTAATGAACATCGAAACCAAATGTGCTATTTTTGCGTGGTTTTGCACTATCCACTTTGCAATGACCAATTTCCTCCAGACTTAAAAGTCTCCGCAGCGAGCACAAGACGAGGCGATCGATGAACAAGAAAAAGCAAGGAAACTTTATGGAGAGGGGCATCTTTCCATCATTTCTCGTAGTAAAGATTGAAGGAGGGACCTCAGAATTAATAAATACCACGTAGGATGTGGGCAACTCCTCCCAAGGGTGAATGTATCAATTTTTCGGAGAATTTGCCTTCTTAACAAGCACGTCACGTCAACTAACAGACTCGAGTGTGGATTCAGAAGTCAGTGGCCAGCAAGAATCTTTAACTATCTATCATGGTTTTGCATTATCCGCATCGCAATGACACAAATACCAATTTTTACCATCAACTAGTCACTATACAAGTCGTCCCGACTAGGATTCCACCTATCATGTCGACGTGAATTTCTACTGTGCTTAGAAGAACGTTCTTCCCTGTCCATGTAGCTTCTTTCTTCAGACGCAGTATCTAGACCAGAAAACTTTGTTTCGTGCTGATAAGAATGTCTTGCTTTTTTGTGATGCTTGTAATGGTAGTCTTCCCTGTATACAGACTTCTCTCCACCAATCGAGCGGTCTGGACTAGCTGACTTTTCAAGCCGATGGGCAGATGCATTTCGTTTGTCATGCTTACGAGAGTCTTCATAGTCCACGCTACTTCCCTTTCTTTGTGGTGGTGACGGGATCTAATTATATAATTGAAGAAAAATGAAAAGCTCTTATCAGAAGAAACAAGCTCGATAAAAAAATCCAAGGTTTTTCAATGATTGAAAGAAAATGAACTTGATCACCAACAAGAGAATATAAAGGCCAATATTCAGTTAAAAATTAAAGAGAAGAATTTTCACACATAATAGTGTTTCGTTTATTCATTTGAGTAGATGAACAAGTAGCAACATGATATCTGCAATATTCAACATGCTTATATTTGAGAATTTGCTTACCTGAAAGCGTGACATGTATCTTCCTTCAGGGGGAGGTGGTATGCCAAGCCTCTTTAAATCGTCCCATGGAATTTGTCTTCTGATCTCGTAACAAAGAATTTATGAAAGTTCAGAATGCATCCTCTTAACATAGATTGCTTCTTGGTGTTAGCACAGGTAGGTGGTATCTAATTCACCCGTCTTTCAAGTCTTGGGGGCCTGTCATTTTTGTTTGCACAGACTGCTTCTCGTTGGTGGCTAGAACCCTAGACTTGTGGTGCGAAATAACAGTACCCCAAGGCATTTGAAAGACTGGTGCGAAATAGCTGCTAAAAGTTCTATTTTTACCTAAAAAAGTAGATGTATAAAAATCTACATAATGACTATTAAACGAAATACTTGCTAATGCAATAGTTAATTACTGATCAAGTAAATGTGAACATACAGTGGAGCTCGAAATGGTCTTTCTCGTCCTCCAAACCGAAGTTGTCCTGATTCTTTCTTACCGCCAAGACCACCTCCTGTCAAACACGATGACTTTAAAGCTAATCAGAGTATAAAATATAGCTGTATGGGCAGCAGAATTTTAACATACCTAGCCTTCTCGGAATCCAACCTGGCATCAGTTGCTGCCTATTGTAATCGACTATAATCTCAGAATCATCGATGATGGTATGATGAGCATCCTAAAATGTGTATTAACAGAATGAGCGTCAATAAAGTCTCGAGGGCAGATACAATGGCAAACAAATTCTTGCTGACGTGACTATAAGAAAGACGACATATGATGAACCCACTTTAACAATCAAGTCCATATATTTTCTTTCAGTCATCGCTACAAATCATTGAACAAAATGTAACCCATAAAAATTTAAAAACTTTTGACAAGTAAACCGGTAATTGAAAAGCTATAGTGAATAGCTTCTAAAGGCTCGTGCCAGAAGAACAGAAAGCCTGTAGTGATGTTATTTCATTAATATTTAGTATTTGAAGCAGTCGGGAAATTATTTCCACACAGAACATGTGTCAGGAATTACCAGCCAGGAGAAAAAAAATAAATCGAGAAGGAAAGATCCGATTTTGACCATTATTTTCATATTTGAAATAATGCAAAAAGAAGGCCGGCTCCAAGTTGTTCAAGAATAGTGGCATTGAGTTTCTCGACTCTTGATTTAGGATTAGTCAGTTCTATTTCTCGATGGGGGCAGGGAAGGGATATAACTTAGCGGTAGAGTATCACCTTGACGTGGTGTTCGAGCTTGATTATCCCTAAACCCAATGTGAGTTCTTCTATTTGGATTTGCTCCCACGATGTGATTCAATGAGAATGGAACCAAATGGAATAAATGAAGAAATTGGAGAGTTAAAGGTTTTAAAATGGGACTCTGGGCAAATTTAAAAGGCAGGAGAAGACCACGAGACTTGAGCTGGAATCTGAGGCAACATGCAACCAGTATTGGAGGTCAAGAAATCTGATTTAAAAGTTAAAACTATTCTTATCAAAAATGCTTATAAAATTGATGGTCAAAAAGTTCGAAAGGCTATGCCCCAATTTTCTATGAAGATTATGAGCGTAAAGGTCTTTCAAGATAATTATATCAGAGGTGTTACTTCATTGAAATTTATTTAAATATGAGAGCGGAAAAAGCAGGTGCTCTAGAATTTGTTGAAAACTTCATTGACCTATCCAGCTCACATGCATATTAAATCAATTTTCAACAACTATAATTCCAAAACACCATTGTTTTCAATCTCTTTAACTTTGATAAATCAATTCTTTCTCGCTGCTCCACAATCTCTTTCTCTAATTCTAACATTTCTGTATATTACAGCTTTTTTATCCTTTAATTGAGGCGGCAAGTGACTATTTAAAATAACAATATTAAAGCTCCGAACAATTTCAAGAACAGTTACATCACAATCTTCATAACATTAATTAATGTTCAGTAAGAGCTAATTGCTACATGAATACATCCAACTAGCCTTTCTTGCATAGTTGTTATGCAGTTCAATTAATTTAGGGTGTGTTTCTCTCATTATTGAGAGAAGAATGATGTAATGAATAGTATTTTTTGGAGAATGTATGGTTGAAATTTAAAGTAACTTTATTGGTTTGTGTGTAGAATATTTTATTGGGTGAACGTGTGGTGGAGATTTTTTACTGTAGAAAACAATGTTTGATAAAATAGTAGACAAACAGGGGCTTAGTTGTTCCTTGATTCTCAGCAAAAATATTTTTTGAGAATGGGGGCAAAGCTTGATTATCTATTTAAAGCTTACAAAAGCTATAGGTTCCTGGTCTTTCAATATAAGCACTCATAGTCAAAAAAATCAGAAATGGTATAATTCAAACAAGAGAACTATTCAACTGAATTAGTTCTCAGATGAAACTGAATACAGCCGATTGTTGGGCTATAGATCCTTCAAATAATATGACAAATGCATACATAATTTAGAATAAAGGCTAATAACTCAAGAAAGTGTAAGTAGGACAGATTGGCACAATTAAAATAAGGGAGCAAATCACTATTCTGAAGAGAAGAAACAGAAAAGTTGATAAGAAGAAAAATAGAAACAGAAGGCACGAAGAAATTAGTCAGTCCAGCTGTTAATATTTTATACAATAAATCACCTTGTATGCTCGATGCATCTCCCTCTCTGTTTCAAATTCGACAAAGCCATAGCCACATGAGGCACCCGTTACTGCATGGATTCCATGTTTTGTTTGGTGAGGGGAAAAAAATGTTTCTCATCAATTAGTATAAAATTGGAACAAATCTTGTGAAGAAAACAGGGTATTGATGTATCCTCTTGCTTCTTACTTCAACTTCTAAGTTTTCTTTATTTCTTTTTCCTTGTCTTTTCAATTTGTGCTTTTTCCTTCTTCACAAAGAATAAAGTTATCCCCTAACATATTGGTCAAGCCTAAAACCCAACAATGTGAAATTTGATAATGCACAGGATGATGTATAACACTAAAACTTAATCTAGAAATCTTGGTAAAAATCATATCTTGACAACACAATCACGTTAGAGTACATGCATCACAGCTAGGTTTAGTTTATATTAAAGCTATGTTTGGTGGAAATTAAAATCAGATTTTTAGTAGATTTTGATAGAAATTGATGAAATGTGTGGTAGAAAAGTTATGAGACTCATAAAATAGGTGGTTGAAATGAATTGTTGACTTTAACTTAGATTAAAATCTAGATTATTTTAATCGGTACCAAATAGGAGCTAAGAGGGCACACCGTATTTACATGCTGAGAATTTAATGCACAAAAAACTGAAGAAACTCACTACTGAAGAGAATAATCAAGCAACAATTCACTTTAGTACATTTTTATTCAGAAATAATCCCTTTAGGACTTGGGCATTCCTTCCCTCTAGCAGTTGTAGGCTTGTAGCTAAAAAATACAAAACAAGGTCGCCCAAATAATGTGCTTCAAAAAATTAGAAAAGTATAAGAAGTAGATTTTTCAGCCTCTCTGAATCAGTGTAGCAATATTCTATTACAGTTTTTGAGCTTTCTCATTTCAATTAGACAAATTCCTCATCAGTAGTTAATAAAGATTGGAAGCACATTTAGTGAGAGAGTTTTCTTCGTGAGAACTACTAATACCTTCATTCGAGTTTTTAAAAAAAGTCTCTCTATGAACCAATCCCTTCCCTAAAAATTTATGTTGATCACAGAAATATCTTCTATAACTTTAGACTCGTAAAAGCTTGTGAATATTCAAAATTAAACGCGGCCAGGGCAAGAATTTCATTTCGAAGGTGAAGAAGATTTTGATTTCTAAATGTTTTCCTAATTAGTAGGGAAGAAACATATGTTAGTACTAGGCAACATTCATCTCAAGCCTTAAACAAAGATTAAAGTAGTAAGCATTGTATCTTCTAGGGATTCCCTCTAAGGAAATCAACCAAACAACTTGTGGGTTCTATTCAGTTAAAAACACTCGATGGAAAACATAAAAATAAATCACCTATATGTCTGACCAGCCGCAAGTTCTTGACCCTTCCATGTCTGCTCATAGCCTGAGAAAACAAACAAAAGCAATAAATTGAACCATAGACCTTCTAAGAGAAACAAAACGATCAAAAAATTTAAAAGGAACCAACAATTTCAATTCAATTGGATAAATTACAAAAAAGGGTACCTGACGGAGAGTGTCTTCAGTGGTGAGGTGAGAGAGACGGCCCACAAAGAGAGTGCAATAAGGGTCACCAGTAACTTTCGGGTCGCCGAAGGGGTCATCTGCAAATGAAAACAACAAGAAGAGCAATGAAAACATTCGGACAGAAGAATTTGTCCGTAAACGGGGTAATAAAATTGGGAGAAAATTACAGAGGCCAGCATTCGAACAAAGAAGAGCCCTGTAAACGGCGTTATCGTGAGGTAGAGTGTCGGTTCCATCGATGCTTCCGGCTTGGATCGGATGGTAAGCGTCAGCGTAGAACACAGAGTTAACGCTGCTCATTCTTCGTGGTTAATTTGGGCACTGAGACTCCTATTTACAGTCCCCGTTTACAATTTGGGGTTAATTGTTTCAGTGGTCAAACATATATCCGCACTTTCATTCTTAAGGTGTCGAATTTTCGTTACTATTCTAATTCTTCTAAACATCTTTAGTAAATTGTCGTCTTCGATGGATTACTAAACTTAAAAAAAATCGTCGATTGCTCACTAAACTTTTAATAACTTTTTTGATTACTCACTGGATTTTAAGGTGATTAAATTTTGACAACTAAACTTATAAAAATGACGTTCGTTAAAAAAATGTGTATTGCAAACGCACAAATCACGTAAAAGTAATAATATAGACAAACGAGTCTGATTTGTCGATCTCAGAAAAATTATTTTATCAATTACACAATAATTAAATTTAATTTTAACATATTTTTATAGAATTTTAAATTATTTTCATCACCTGAAAATACACAATTCATTTAACTAAATTTATTGTGTGTTTTGTTGCAAAATCCATTTAATTAAATTTAACTTTTGTTTTGTCTCAATTATTTTCAAAATGTATTTTTTTTTTCATCCACCCACTCTTCAATAAAATAATATTACACACAAATCCAAAAATTTTCCTTATTTTTTATCCACATTTTCTATCAAAACCCTACCAAAACACATTTTGGATTGGGTGGGGTGGGGGAGGGCCGGAGGGGGAGGGGCTCAAACATGTTTATATTGTGTGTTTCATCACAAGATTCCTAGAGCCTGTTTGGTACGGCTTAAAATCCAATTAAAATTGAAAATATGGCCGTTATTGGGTCCCACCCATCTAATAAAAGTTAACAATAACGGCTATATTTTCAATTTTAATCTCTACCACACACCCTCCTAATTTTAATTAATTGTCTGTTTCATGGCAAAATT
Source organism: Fraxinus excelsior (assembly GCA_019097785.1). NCBI lineage: Eukaryota > Viridiplantae > Streptophyta > Magnoliopsida > Lamiales > Oleaceae > Fraxinus > Fraxinus excelsior. The sequence continues at coordinate 28,698,507 of CM032639.1, read as the reverse complement.
CATTCAATTAGATTTATTGTATGTTTCATTACAAAATTCAAATTTAATTTTAACAACGACAAACACAATAAATTGATTTTTTTCAAATAATGAAAATAGCTTAAAATTTTACAAAAATATATTAAAATTAAATTTAACTGTTATGTAATTGAAGAATCATTTCTTCTGGGATTGATAAATCGAACTCATTTGTCCACTTTATTACTTTTGAGACATGTGCATTTGTGGTACACATTTTTTTAACGAACATGCTGACGTCATTTTTATAATTTTAGTGGTTAAAATTCAATCACCTCAAAGTTCAGTGAGCAATCGAAAACTTTTTTTTAAAGTTTAGTGAGCAATCGAAGGCGTAACAATTTGTTAACAGCGTGACGGGATGCCACATGTGCATTCCGTTTGCCACGTCACTAATTTCGTTAAAGATTTAAAACGGATGTTATGCTAATGAGTAACGTCTGATGTTTAAATAAATTTAGTGAGAAATAGACATAAGTTCAGTGACCATTAGGATAATTAATTCAAATTTGAGGTGATATAAGCTTTGACGACTATAATTATGAGAAAATAGAGTTTTAAATAGTAATATTTAAGAGAATTTTCGGTTAAAAACTATAGAAATTTTTTGAATTTATCTGCAAAATATTTTATTTTGCGAATGTGTGTTTGAAAATAAGTATCTATAAAAAAGAGTGAAAATAATGGCTGTCAAACAGGGTTGACCAACAAGACATATTTTTATTCTGTTTATATTTTCTTAATTACCGTCGTAATATATTTTACGAACGTGTGGTTGAAAATGAATATTTATAAAAAATAGTGAAAATAATGGTTGTCAAACATGGTTAGGCAACAAGACAAATTTTAATTCTATTTATAGTTTCTTAATTGCCATCATAATATTAACTTTATTTTTATCTGAATTTATGCGAATTCAGAGTAGCCAATCAATTCAAAGTTCAATTCACTTATGTGTAAAACCTAAATTTGTTAGTATAAATTTTGTCGCTTCACTCTCATACTTTGGGTTGTACATCATTTCTCCAAGTTGAACCAATGGATACATTTTTACAAGGGTATATAGTACAAAATTCTTACCTTTTAATGTCATTGTGCAGAATGTCCTTATCTTTCATTTTTTTTCATTTTCAAACATACATTCCACATTTCATTGCTCAAAAGGTCCTTTTAAATCATTTTTCTAATAAAACGACTATTTTACCCTCAAATGAAACAAAAAGAAAATAAAAGAAAAAATAAACAACTAATTGCAATCATAATCATAAATTTTTCAAAATATTATAGATAAGTCATAAATTATCCACCCACGTTCACAATCACACCAAGTCGCCACATATAAATCCACATAACACCACCTTCTGGCCACCACACCCACCGGACTCCACCATCATTAGCCTCGCTTCACTCTTCTCAACATCATCTCCCACAGTATTGGTCACAAAATTTGTTGAAAACAGCACATTTGTAGCCTAAAATACCAAACTGTCGTATACAACCTTTCACGACAACCCCACTTTCAGCGCCACCCGTTACTCCTCACCTCGACGAACTTATACATAACCTCACATCAATCAAACGTACGTCAAATCATTCTATTGTAATCTAGACATTCGACAGCGACGACATCCATTTTGTCACTCTTCTTCTTCATTTCATGCATCCCATAACACTAAATCTCCAAATTGGCATCAATCGAACCATCAACAAACCCAAACAACAATGGGTATGAATATAATTGAAGCAATCATCCCCCAACCATTTCAATTTCTGGTCCGAAACTCTCCACAGGTGCAATGCACGGAGAGAGCCGTCTGACCAAAATTGGTGGGTTCTAACTTCTAAGTGCTCTAATCTTCAAATTCGTGTGAAGGGGATGGTAGGGGAGTGAAGCGAGTATGGTGGTGGTGAATTTTGGTGGGTGTGGTGGCCAAAAGATGATGCTATGTAGATCTATATGACAACTTAATAGGTTGTGAAAGTGGTAGTAGTAGAGAATTTATGATTTCTTTGTAATTTTTTAAAAACTTAAGGACTATAGTCAAAGTTGGTTATTCATCTTTTTCTAGGAGGGTAAAATCATCTTTTATTGAAAAATGGATAAAAATAACCTTTTGCCCAATAAAAGGTGGAAGGTCAAGTGAAAATACAAAAAAAAAATGAAAGGTAAAGACGTTTTGCACAATGACATTGAAAGGCAGAGACATTTTGTGTGATTAGGATCAAACTTCCAACACAAATATGAAATATTTCTTAAAAATATATATAACGTGACGGAATTCTTAATGATTTTTTTTATTGTTGCTAATCAATCACAAAATTTATCTATTTTTTTTTTCTTTTTATGAATTTATTTAATTATAGTTCTCAAGTATGTTTCCATTAGCCTTATTTTACGTGACATTGTAGTGAAACAACCCAACTGTTTCACCATGCAAAGTAGCATTACACAAATATTTACGGGAATAAAAAATAAAAAACTTGTCATCGGACTCTTACCTGCATTCATCAGTTTATTTTTAATTAATCACTTTATTAATGCGCATGATGTTTGGATAGTAGTTTTGATTTTATATATATATAACTTACATATTATCCACACACCATATGAGAAAAATTCAAGGCAAGTATTATTACATTCTCTTGAGCAAGTACTGATAATGCCTTAGTATTGTATATTCACATTTTGATCAATCCAAGAGTACCCAATATTTATCAGAACAGTAGGATTCTAAATTATCAAAAATGAATGAATACCGTATGTATGGAATACCATTTCAAGTCGAGGAGAAATGTCCCTTGTAGACGATCTATAACAATGGGTTCGTGAAGCGTAAAAATGCATTCATCCTTACACCTGTACGGTGAACAGGTAGAGTCTGAGTACCAAAGCAAGAGCCAGCTGCAACAGGAAGATGCCAGCCACAATCAAGAACCAACTTTCACCAGCAGACTTGATGTGGTTTCTGAGGTTGAGGGCAACAAAAGTAGCAGACATGAGCCCCGCTACACCCGCAACAACCCATCTGAAGATTTCCTGAGGAATAACGGAGAGACCCTGCAAAGCAATAACAATCATGTTTACACCAATCCAATAAATACCGTCTAAGATGTAAGGACATGTTTGGTACATAATATAATGGACAAGATCGAACTTTTATTTTTCCTCTTTTAATGTTATCCATAGTGTCCAATATTGTGTACCAAACATGTCAGAAAAGTAATTTTTAGTGAGAAAATTACGGAAAACACTTCTAAAACAGTTTTAACAAGAACTTGAAAAAATCAACATGCTAATTTTCGAATCAAATTCAAAGTGAATATCAATCAAAACTGCAAGTTAAACTTACCAAAGCAGGAATAAAAACAAAGAGCGAGTAGCCATACAGACAAAACAGCTGGACAAGTCCGGATGGAGCAGAAAAGTACTTGAGAATTATATACAAGACAACTGGTACTATAGAGACATAGCCATAGAATAAACCAGCAGACCAAGTAACCACATTGATATCATAGTTCCATTCCTTATTCTGCAGCTTGTGCGCTAAGTAGGTAGCAAATGTACCAATAGAAGCTGCAACGAATATTAAGGTGGTGCATATCCAGAATGGACCATACCTACAAGGCATGGAAGATTAACAACAATAACACTAAGTTTTGAAGGAAAAAAGAAAATGATGAAAGAATGAGACATGATATTGATGCCTCCATCAAATAATTATTTCCTATGCATTTCAATTATACATAAGGAATTAACAAGGTTTCATATTATATGACCAAATGCAATTCTTCCTGTCTAAAATAGTTCAATGAAATTAGTTTAAAGACGAGAAATGGCAAACATGTCCAGTGGATACTGATTGTGGGTCCATTGAAATGTGTGGTTAAAAATGACATCAGATTATTTATAAATGATTTGTAAATTTTGCCAAATGGAGGCTAAAAGAAAAGAACACATTTCTTATCTGTTACCGAACATTATATTCATCATTTTACAAATGACTCTTTAATCATCTTTCTACCCCAGGAGTTTCAAAAACAAAGTTCTAAGTCCCATAATGAAGTGTTTGTGCAAATTTCAGAAAGTGATGACTCCATTTCAATTCCCATAATGAATTGCAAATAGCACCACAACTTACAAATCTGGGTTGTTAGCAGTCTTCTCAGTGAAGCTTCCTTTGAAAGGAAAGAGTGAATCTTTTATCCTTTCTAAAACATCAGATGTGTCAACATCAAAATACGGCCTGTATGCAGCAATGGTAAAAGTCCGAAACCATCCACCTTGCTCGGGTGCATCAGAACCGGAAGAAGTTTTGGAGAATGTATCTACATAAATAAAACAAATCCATACTTTCCATATCTGAAAATTGAATAAAAAATAAGAAAAGAACGGAAATAAAAACACGAGGAAATACATTTTAAACAGATCTGTGTAGGAGAAAAAGAAAGACTCTAGACATTTCAACATTAACATGTAAAACTTTTGAGTTTTTCTTTTTATTTTTTTCTTCTTTTTTCATTTTTGTTTGTGTTCCACAAGGATCGGATGAAGTTTGGTTCATGTCAAACCTAAACAAAACAAGAATGTATCCCTAGAACTAATGATTAACTTACCATGTAGGAATTTATCAAGAGAAAATCCCAATCTCCCTAATAACAGAATTGCCTCACTCCAGTTTGTTACTGTTGCAGTTTAGACGTATTATAGATCCCTATCTTTAGATAACTAGAAGTATCGTTCTCCCTAATTATCAGCATTGACCCACTGTCCATTCTTTACAGTATAGTTACTTCTAGTCCAATTAAATTGTCGTCTGCACTTGTGGTTTTCTTAATGAAAATTATCCCTGGTCAGACAAACACCATATTCACAATCAACTGCAGACACCATTCAGTAAAGCAAGACCATCACCATACTGCTTCTACTAAAAGATACGGATACGGACACAAAACAAAATTCCAGATTCAGGCCAAAAATTTACACAACCATTCAGAAGCAGCCAAAAGTTCAGAAAATAGCATAACGTACATGATTGTTATTCTTTTTATGACATGATTCTCAATACACAAAAACTTGAGTATGAGTCTAAAAGTACCTAGATGGGACATGAAAGAATTAGAGATTAAGAGCTATGAACTTCAGCAAGCGAGCAACAAAAAATGTAGAAATAGGGGAACTGGAATGAAAAACCAAAATACTATTTTGGATTTCATGGTGACTTCTAATTTGGCTTTAGCAAATACATGATTCAAAAGGAGATTCTCACCTAGTAACATTTAGAAATGAAAATAAATAAATAAATTGTGAACTAGATTTCTTTCTAACTAGGAAGGTGGATAGTGCTTTTGTGATCGGATTGTAAAGATAACTTCTGGAGAAGCCTAAATATACAATAGAGATTAAGTGGTACTTGAGATTGTTATTAAGAAATAGAAAAGAAGTTCTAAACATGTTTAAATTGATAAACCAGGGTGGAATGTGCAAGGCAAAAAACAAGTAACTTGTGAGTATAAGTTTTGAATGAAGAAAAATGACATCAGACAAGAGATAGTAACATAATTGTGGAATGGGATACCTACTTGAATCCAGAACCTAACAAAGGAGATATAAGATTTTAAAAGTAAAACCCAAACTAATAAATATGACGGTAGAATAAAGAGGTTCAGATAGAATTTAAGGTTAAAAAGTACTACAAAAACCAAACTCTAACAATGCATGAGCTTTTCAAAAGGAGTAAGTTAGGTGAAAACCCAAAGGGTGACTCAGGATTCCCGTGCAGCAGCAAATGAAAAACAGTCTTGCCATTGCTAATGAAAAACAGAGATTGGAATATTAAATGCTGGAAACATTATTTCTTCTTATTGTCTTTAATACAAAGAGACTTGGTCCAAAAATATAAAACTCAGAAACACTAAACCATTGAAAGCTATTTAATATTAAAAAAGCGTGGAAAAAGAATAAAATATTTAAGACCCCAAGTATTATTTATGTCTAGAGAAGATTATGAGTTTTCCTGTTGATAGTTTTGTGGGAGAGAAATTCTACTTTGACAGATTCCTTTAGCCAACACAACACAAGGAACCAAGTTTGTTTCAAATATATTGTTGACTGAATTTATTATCTTACCGGTAGCATATGACATTAGAACTGTTATCTTGGATCCAAAGATCAGGAGAAAAATTTTATGAAGATATCACAACGAAGGAAAAAGGAAACTACATATCCAAGCCAAATTAAGTGTATTAAAGATGCAACTCAAAGAGTTCCATAGCAATTAGATTAAATTATTTCATGGAATGCATAGGATGAATCTAGAAAATTTATCAAACTTATTTACATAAAAATATTAATTATACTAGAAGAATCCAAGTCTTAGAAGTGGAGACTATGAAGGTGATAAGATGAGAAAAACAACTGATCCAGACTGAATCCCTATCAATATAGAGAAGTGTTCAGGCAAAGTGGATATTTTGTGGTTGAAAAAATTATTCATGAGAACTTAAAGAGTAAAGATGTAAGATGAAGGATGAGGGTTATAGTACCTATTCATAAGTATAATTTAACATATTTAAGATTGAAGGGATTACAAAAGTATTTAAGTCATGTCATACTAATTCATTATGGAGGCCTTGATTCACCACGGATTAAATTATAGAGGCCATGATTCACCGTAGATTAAGGTTAATGCAAAGGTCTCAGAGAATTAATTTGATTTTGCGTGAGATAGATACACTGTGGAAGTCATTTACTTAATTCAAGATTGGTGAAAAAGTAAATGTACAAAATTAATGCTTGCAATATTTTTTATTGTTTAGGAAAATGCCTATAATGGAGTGCCAAGAAGACTATTATGATGGTAGAGATAAAAAGCATTTTTTATTAGATATATCAAATGTAGATATGAGAAATGGTCCGATGGATCAGTCGTTCGTGTGACATGTAGTGGCAATAGGTTTACAAAATTTTCTATTTGCATCAAGGTTCTAACTTGAATTGTTGTCTTTTTGTTTTAATAATGGATGAGGATACAAGGCATGTTCAATGTAATGCCCCTTGGTATCTCTTATTAGCTAAAGTCATAGTTTATGAGGCTACGAGGATTAAGGGAAATAATTCGTATGTTAGAACTTTGGAGAAGCACTTTAGAATTTAATTTTTTTAGGTTGAGTAGAACAAGGAAAAAATATATGCAGTTCTTTTAGTTATAGTAACATTGTTCGAAAGTAATTGTTTTAGGTATTCAAGAGCTGTGAAGGATGTAATGCACATAGTTAATTACTGCAAGGGTTCTATGTGATGGGAAAATATCTAAAATGCTGAAAATAGTTTCTACATACTAGTTGTTAAACCAGCTATGCTTTATTAGGAGGGTAATGCTATTTTGCCCAAGTTGGTTGACAAAAGGGGGGTGCCCAAATGATGTGGCACCCCCCTTTTGTCAACTTGGGCATTGTAGCATGGTTCTTATTAGGATACAGACTATTAGGCCATCAAATGGTAATATGCTTATCAATAAATGTAGTGAATATGAATATGTTTAGGTGGACACGTGGTCTATTTAGAATAGAGAATATGAGAAATAAAGAATATATATCAACAAAGTAAAATTGACACCGAGGATAAATTAAAGGAATGCCAACTTAGTAGTTGGTGTATGTATGTGAAACATATTGCAAGAACCTCGCAATCCTGATTAAACGAGTTAGGAGAAAGAGAGGCATATCAAAATTTACATATGATTGTGAAGGATTTTATTGCATTAGATCTTTAAGTAGATGTAGCAATGGATCAAAGAAAATAGAGACAAAGGTACTGGCTAGCGGAAGGAACACAGTGGCGAAGAATGAGAGGCTGACCAAAATTAAACCGAACCCGAATTTATTGGGATATAAATAAATTTTGTCACGACTATATAATTTATGCAACAGAACCTGAAAAGAAATTTAAATGTTTCAAAAAAAAACTCATTCTCAACGTACTGAATATTCAAAATGTTCTAAACTTGCTTGCCACTATATTAAGTGAAGATACACATGCATAGTCAATTGATGCTCATGCGTCTTCAACTCCATTTGGTTAGTTAGCACTTATCACTCTTAACTCATTTTCACTTCAAATGATAACAATAACATAAGGAGGCATAATTACCAGAGATCAAAAAGAACAGGCCACGAAGTCATACATTGCCTTCATAATTTTAGTTTTAAAAAAAATAATTAATCAAACTCAGATTATTATACATCAAGATAATCACACAAACACACACAAATTGATGTTCGATTAAACAAAAAATACCGTCAGCATCACGAGGGGGTCCAGCGGCACCAGAGATCTTTCCTTTAGGACCTGAAGGTGGAAATGTCTGCAGATTCGACTCTGCAATATCCAATACATTTAGTTTACTAACAAGCTGAATCTCAACATAATAATCATTGTAATAGTTTTCAAAGAAACAAAAAAAATAAGATATATACAATAAATTGAACTATGAAAAGAGCAACTAATACCTGTAAATTTGACAGAAACATGGCCAGGTGGATCTGCGACTGCCTATAACAATCAAAAACAAAAACAAATTACATAATTACAAACAGATCTATAATTTTTTTTTTTAAAAAAAAAGGGAGTGAGATTCTATAATTACGGGAACAGATCCGGTGACATTTTGGTTGTCGATGGATGTGTAATTGCCGGACATCATCTTTGCTTGAGACCTTTTGCAGCTGAAAATCAAATGAATACGTAATTATAATTTGCAGAATTTGGGTAAATCTTGGAAGAAGGGGCTTTTGCTAAGAGTATCCGACAAAAGGACACGGATCTACCTTGGAAATGTCTGCACCGCGTTAGCTACTCTTTTTTTTTTTTTTTTTTCCTTTTAATATTTTCTATTTTACTTCTTTTTCTCTTGACGTCAATGGTTATATACAAGTGAAATTTGCAGCTGAAGTCCTTGTTCTTTAAAGATTTTGCAGCTGAAGTCCTTGATCTAGTTGTCTCGAAATGCTTTGAAGGAGGCAAGAAATGGTATGATAACGGAGGAAATATAACCGATTTGAGAATAACAATTTTGAAATTTATTTATTCGTTTCGGTCTTTGAAATCGAATTATTTATTAGAAATTAATAGACTCTGATTTCATATTTTAAATTTGAATTTCACTGTAAAAAATTAAACTTGTGAAGAAAGGCAGCTCAAATCCTTATATTGATTAATGTTTTAATATTTAAGCGATGTGAAATCTATCTCTTAATAATATTCTAAGCTAAAGTTGCAACATCAAAAACTCATGCTCGATAAGTTTACAAGATTTCTTGATAATTCTTGACCAAGAAACAGAAAAACAATAGAATGTTAGATGATCTAATTGAATCACATATTACATAAATGAATTCTTCAATTTGCATACACACTGCTAATATATTCACCCCACTTTATATTTCCCCTCATTACGCATAACATTTAATTTTAGTATATTTTCATTTAATTTTATATATGTCTATTTAGGTAAATTTATATAAGATTAAAAATATAATATAATTATCTTTTAGAAGTTGACGTACATATATAAAAACCGTGGATGTAAATAGCATCACCCTTATTTTGTATCAAAAAATAATTTTTGGTTAACAAAATCCTATTTTACAATAATGATTCTATGTAACACCACTAGTTCTACAACACCAACTTAGGTAGTAAAAGGTGGAACTAAGTGATTCATTTTAATTCTACATACATTTAATGATACTTAGTGTCACATAGATGCGTGTTATGACACCGGTAATGCTATATAGAATTTCTCATTTTACAAACTAGGAAGGCTGAAGAATTTTTCCACAGAGATGGGACTTTACTTATGGTCGATCGGCCTATTGTAGGATTTGAGGTACAGAGCAAAGTACCGGGCCACCTCGTTTCATGCTCAGCCCATATCGAGACGTTCATGTGATATTGTTAAGGGAAAAATTCATTTCTCCTACTTTTACTTTACCCTATTTCAAAAATATCAAAACAACTTTTACATTTCAAAAATCAGATATTTTAATAAATACATATATATGTATATATATATATATATAATAACCCACCACCCCTACTGTTCCGGCAACCGCTCAGACGACTATTTCGGCGACTCCTCCGATTTCGACAATCGATCCGGCTCCATTTTTTCCGACGACAGCTCTGATTCAAGTCACAAGTCAGGTCACAAGTCAATTTCCACATGTCTCAAGTTTATGTTGCTAGTCACATGTTTATTTTAATTGGCCACAGCATATGTCACAGAATAATTTGCACATGTATCAGGTTTTTTTTTTTTACATTCACAGGTTCATCTAAAATGGTTACAGCGCAGGTCACATGCCTTTTGTGCACATGTCTCATAAGTGTGTGTTAATGGTCACAATATAATTTTCAATTAGCAAACCAAATGAACAGAAAAATTGACAAATATATTATCTGAATTAATATCTTCTTTATTTGAGTCATTGCACACGAAAATTGAATGAAAAAAAAGAAACAATTCATCGAATAATTCCTTATTTGTAGGTCACAGATCAAGTCACGCGTTAGTTTCAAACGATCACAAGGCAAGTTACATGGTTTTTTTGAACGTGGCTCAATCGACCAATTATAGTCATAGCTTACAATATATCTTGAAAAAATTACGGGTCACAGTACTGGTCACAATCAGTGACTAATTGTTCATAGACACCAAGACCCATCTCATCCCACCCAAAACCATCGACTGCCACCACCACGACGACACCGCCATCAAACACACATCACCGCCAACACCACCATCACATCCAACGATCAAAACCGAAAAACAAACGATCACAGATCAAAACCCAAAAAAAATACCAACGATCAAAACCGAAAAAAAAAATCAATCACGATATTCTGAGAAAAATCAACCGCCATTACTGAAATCTCATATACAGTCAAAATCAAACCCTTCAAACAATCTGGAAATCTGCCTAAATGAACAACCCAATACCGCCTTGCTGATCTGTGCAGAATCCATCAGATCCACTACCGTTATTGGAATCTCACCGCCGATCTGTACAGAGTCCATCAGATCCATCGCCTCTGTCTCCGCCTCCACGTTCGCCTCGAAATCCACCGCTGATATGTGACGTTCAAATCGTCGCTTCGCCTCCGATGTCACCGAGCGAATGATGCCGCCGCGAAAAGGATGATGCTAGCATTCTGAGAAGGCGATGGTGTTGGTGCAGGCGAGCGAAGCATTTCGGGGGACAACGCGATCTATGGCTGGGCCTCCGAGTTCTCTGGCGGGTGACGCACTTCGACGGGCATGGTGGATGCGGCAGTGGGGGAGAAGCCCGTCGAGAGAGAGAGATGGGGGGTGGGGTGGGTCTGACGTCGCCTTCGCCGTCGCAATAGTGGTGGTCCGACAACAGAGGCGTCGGCGGCGTCGATCTTGAGAGAGATGTGGATGAGAGAGGGTTTGATAGTTATGGGTGAGGTTGATGTATATAAAGTAAATTTTATAATATTATTATTAATATTTAATTAAATATAATATATATATATATCTAAAACATCTTATTTTTGAATATTAAAACATGAAATCTGATTTTAGAACTTGAATCTCCAAAAGTAAGGAAATGTGTAATTTCCACTATTGTTAATGGATCCCATCAAATTTGAATGGAAAATACTTGTTGTATATCATCATTTACATTATCTTATACAAATTGAAGACGTGTCAAAAAGGAAATGGGGGAGTTTTTCTTTGTGTTTGGTTGATGGGATTTTGACTCAATCAAATCTTGCCATATCATGTGCTAGTAAACAAATACGTATTGGTGATGTACATATAGCACAACCGAATACAAATAACATCGATGCATCTGAAACGCACTGATTATTAATCAATTTAAATTGCAGTGTACTCTATATAATGTACTAATATTTCTGCATTAGAAATTTCATCACACAATAGTTCACCAAGATAAAAGGAACTCTCTCTCTCTCTCTCTCTCTCTCACCCTTATTCGACATGTAAATTGTACCTCGTCAACAATTCCTTTCCAAATAAAACTTATACCAAGGATTTAGCTAAATGGTCTAGCATTATTCAAGACAAACAGAGATTCCTACAAGCCGATCATCTAGCGCTATTAATTTCTTCCTACTTCCATCGAGGTCGTTATATACAAAAAACGACTTGCACATTTTTCATGACATTATCCGCTCTTCAACCGACTAGGTTTGAGCAGTAAATATCTGCTCACAGCGAGCACGAGGACCCAAGTTGTTGCCGAGATCTTTTCCTTTATCATTAACAACAATGCTGAGCTTAATACGGTCTTCAAAATTTGCGCTTGTAGTCCCTTGAAGAAGCCGAGCACACCTTCTTTTTGCCAAATAGCACGAAGAACACTAGAAATTGTTTTACGGGATTTTCTTTTGGCTTTCTTATCCAAATCATCATTTGTGTCTGCAGCTTGAATCATAACTTTACACCTGATTGTATTTTGTAATTAAAGGGCCGCATAAAGATGATAAATGCAATATACAAAAGAATCAACAAAGCAAGAAAAACCTGATTGCTGGATAAGTTAGAACTGTGGCTATGCTCTTCGAGAGTGCACCTAAAACGAAAGCTGAGAAGGCAGAAAGGGTATCTGGAGATGATCCTGTCTCCATTTTGTTCTGCTTCTGCTTCAGGAGCCTTACTTTCAGTTGATCAAATACGGTATACTGAGCAGATCATTACTCCAGTATCAGTATGTAGCTAACAACCATCTTTAATAACAAATATGTCTTAAAATAGATATCATTTCTTGAATTTTAGGAGATTGTAATACTATCATAAAATATTTGGTATGCAGTATTTGAAAATATAAAGAGGTAAAAAGGACAGATTTTGTTCATTCCTATTGAATATAGCATACCAAAAGTTACTGAATGGATTATTCCTTTTCTTCATATTACTCTTAGAATTTTAAGTACCTGAATGGCTGGATTCGAAGTCAACAGAAGAGAGATTCCAAGGCCATCATACACATCACTCCAACTACCTTCAGTAAGCGTTTCCCAAAGCCCTTTAGATTTTCCGAAAGCAGTTGTCTGCATCCTTGAGGAAGCTGTATCTAATGGCTACATAACAATTCAAAATCAGACAATAAGCACATTTATGTTCAGTATCACAACATCTAATATAATAGAAACTATATAATGTTTTGTAAAAATAAAATGGATTAGGATGTAGCCTAAACTCCTTTAAACGCATTAATCCATAAATTTGACATGGAATTAAAAAGTTTTGAATATTATAAAAATGAAGAAATGAAAGAGAATCTAAAAAAAAATTGTAAATTAGTTCAGTTAAATAGAAAACACCGATACCCCACCCAAAAAGAAGAAAGGAAAATGCCCCACCACCACAAAGTATTTACTGAAGCCTAATGTGATCAGGTCCAGTTTATTAAGCAGCAAACATTCGTCTGCCAAGGACAAGAACAGGGGTGTTTGTAAATGCATGATCATAGTATACTGTACACTCAGAATGCAATTCCTATTCGTTTTTTCCTATTATTTTTGTGTATGTCCGCTCACGTGTGTGAGACAGAGAGGGAGAGAGAGCATCCATATAATTATATAGAAGATAAATTAAGATACTTCAATGGAAGAACAAGATAAAGAAATGCAGGTGGAATTTCCTGGTGTAGTTCTTGATATGAAGGATCTAAACTGCAACAACATGACAGAGTTAGGACATGCACTTCTTTGCCTGCTTGATAACTTCACTTAAAAGTTTAGGTTGACACAGCTACAAGTCCAAACCAAAATTAGGTCCATTGGGAAGATGTCAAAATGGAAATGGTTCTAAATTAGATCCAGTTAAATTTGTCGTGTCTTCTTACTTGAGTAATAACAGCAGTACAAGCCCCAGCTGCAGCAGCAAGAACGAGATTGGCTTTTGTTCCAATAGATTTGGAACCAGTCTTTTCCAGATAGAGCCTTTTAAAGTAGCTATATCCATAAAAATAGACAAACTGAGCAAAAAAAGATTGCAGGTTCTTGGTCCCAAGTCCCTGATATAACGAAAGGACCTGCTTGCTGGATATTGCCTCCCATAAAACGTCGGAGAAATTTCTGCAGTGAACAGAATAAATGATTTAGAAATTGAAAATGAATAATATTACAACGCGCACGCAAGAGCAAGAGCAAAAGCAGGGCATACAATGTCAGGGGAAAAACATGAAATTGAGAAAATTCAAGCTAATTTCGTAAACATGAAACAAAGAAGTCATTAAAGAATCACCATAATCCTACGATAAAGAAAAGTCTTATGAACATCACCAAAATCTAAATCTAGATGATATTAACAGATTTGAGCTCATGGGGTCAACAGCACATCAAGTCTCAATATTTTAGATTTGAAAGTTATCTCCAGCTACTGAATTGTATTGCACTAGACATTTTCACTTCAAGATCACTTTAATATTTCGAGAACATTTATTTTCAGCACAAGGTAGTTTAAGGAAACTTGAAACTAATGTATTCAAAAAATCCCTGAAGATAGCGAGATATCGAGTACCCTGTTCACGTGACGCGACTACTAATGATGGATCCTTAACTCATCATCCAACTGTTTACATAAATTTGTAAACTTCGATCTTAACGAGAATAATGATTTATCTTATAGAAATCAAACCGATTCCAACTCTAGCATTTACAATCACAGACTAAAAACTTGACACAGTTAAAATTCAGTTGTCGTGAAAAAAAAATGAATCTCAAACAAAGAGAAGAAAAACATTCGCAGCGCGATCCCGAAGAGAAATATAGCATTATACAAGCAATACCTGTATCTGCGGCGTCCGTGGGCGCGAATCTCGGCCTGGTATTTGGCCTTGCAGGTGTCAAGTGGGTACAATATGGTGGTGCTCACCACTGATCCTAGAGCTCCCGACGTAGCCTCCGAAATCGATTCCAGATCAACTGACACCGACATCTCCTCTTTGTTTGTCGATTTGACAGAAAATTATGCGTGTAAAAAGTCTGTGATCTTCTTGTTCATCAACAATTGATCGTATAAGTAGAAACAGGAACGGGATCAAGAACAAGAAACAGAATTGTCAATTGTTCATCAACAATTGATCGTATGAGAAGAAACAGGAACGGGATCAAGAACAAGAACAGAATTGTTAATGTGATGAGGAGATCATCTGATCATGGAAGAAGAATGATAAAACAATAATGGCTGCTAGACAAATACAATTTTGGTTTTGGGTCGAGTTTTCTTGAGAAGCGTGAACAACTGTAATTTCTCAACGTTCCAACTTGGCTAAGTTTTTATTAATTTAGCGTTGTCAAGCAATAATTTTTGTCTTGTTTGGGAGTGGCTATAAATTATTTATTTATAATTTATAAATAAATATAAATAAACAATGAATAATTTTTATAAATTTCTTAAAATATATAGGCAGGGATTCTCCGACTCATTTGTGACCCAATAACGGCTATACCTCGTGCGAAGGAAGTATTAATGTTGAAGAATTAAAAATTTATAACAGTATTAATAATTAATTTTGTTAAATATATATCAATGTAATAATAATAATAATAATAATAGTTTATTAGTAAATGACAATTGTATCCCTGCAACCCGATATATATATATATATATATATATATCCGTTAGTTTTATTGTTTCCATTAAATAGCAATTAAGCCATGGCCATTGATGTTGTGTCCGTTGGAATTCCA
This sequence comes from Fraxinus excelsior, assembly GCA_019097785.1. Classification (NCBI taxonomy): domain Eukaryota; kingdom Viridiplantae; phylum Streptophyta; class Magnoliopsida; order Lamiales; family Oleaceae; genus Fraxinus; species Fraxinus excelsior. The sequence goes on along the minus strand of CM032639.1, from coordinate 28,682,744 downwards.
TTATTTAATAATAAATGAATGAGAAATGCAAAAAGTTTTGTACTACTCAATGTGGTCAAATCCGATCGGGCCCGGCCTGTTCGACCAGTGAATCGGGAACCGGGCCCAAAACATTTAAGTTTACAAAACTGGTTAAAACTCGTCAAACCGATCGGTTCAACCGTGTCCTGGAGAACCTATCACGATTTTGACGGGTTTTCAAGATTATTTTTTTTTAGTTTAAAATTTTTTAACTCCATTATTGGGCTTCAAAATTTACAATTCTAACGCTCATGGAGAAATATTGAATGTCATGCTCATTTTATAGATACACTTCTCTCCAAAGGTTTCATAAACTTCTAATGTGGGATTGTACATTTTATATATGCTCTTAACTCCAATAGTTTTATAAACTTCTAATGTGGGATAGTGACAAAAAAAAAAAAAATGTTAAAATGCTCATCAAAATCATTTTTAAATGTATGTCTAATTGACTAATTTGATTTTGAATTACAACTAATTAAATTGTAATATTCACTTTCATTCTTTTATTTATTTAATTTTCAAATTTAACTTAAATTGCACTTGATTATTAATATATTAATGTTAGATTTTATTTTTTATAAGTTTAAAATATTTTAATTTAACAAAGTAAACTATTTTAACATATTTATTTTTAATTTTTAGTGTTGGGACTAATTGTAGGATAATGAATCTAATTAGCAAAGATAGATTTACTTAGAATTATTTTATGTATTTATTGCACTCGGTTCGACCCCAATTGAATTCTCACAGACTTCACGTCGAAATCATTCTCGATTGTGAACCAAAACTCTTCATCTCCTTTCCAAATATCGGAATTATCAAATCCATAGACTTTTCGTATAAATCATATGATTATTGCTCATGTTTAGTTCTTTAATTAATAAAAAAAATTAAAATTCTTCTAACACTAATTAGAAATATTATAGTATTATATTAAATGTTTAGTAAGTATTATTTTTAAATATTAAACGATTCTATGACATAGTAAAAAATCTATTTTTTTATAATATAGAAAAAAATCTTTTTTAAAATAAAAATATATTTAATGTCTTAAAAATAATTAAAATAATATTAAAAATAGGAAATGTATTATAACGCTTATTCTTCGCATTGACACGTCTAAACTTGTGATTCTTGATTCTCAATATTGACGTCTCGCAACGCATTACGCCTTTTAGAACATTATTAATAAATGAATGAAAAATGCAAAAGGATTTGTACTGCTACATTTTAGTCACTAGGAAAAAATGAAATTAAAAAAAATGAATGTGAAGATTATCAATTTAAAAATGCTAATAATTTATTTGGTAAGGTATATTGAACTCATTGAAGAATTTTTATTTATTTATTTAGTTTTGTATTATAATTTTATCTATTATTTTATTATATACAAAATGTTCATGATTAAGTGCAAAATTTAATATAATATAATAGTACGAAAAACAAACTTATACATTTTAAAATAAATATATCACAATGTGTAATTATTTATTAATTATATAAACATTACATCATTAATTATTTAATGAACCAAAAAAATTATATATAAACTAAGCAAACGTGCATTGCCCGTTGCTTAAACCTAGTATATCTTTCTATATATAAAAAGTGGCTATTAAATGGAATATGTTGATTTAACGGAAAAACTAACGGAATTTCTTGATTTAACGGAAAAACTAACGAAATTTCTTGTTTTAACGGAAAATCTTTTTTCACCGCCCCTTACTTTCAAAATTATAATTAAATAATAATAATAAATTAGCTTTTGATAATTTCTTCAAATTAAAATATCTTGGAGCTAACTTATTCGAATCGATTTTTTCTCGAATTTGATTTATGTATCTAATTACGATTTATCCAACGAGACCAATATTCATATATTTACGATAACTCCATCAATATCTAAATATTTGACACAAATAAAATATAATTTGATAAATGTATCATTTAGTCCATAACTTTCAAAATATTAAAATATAGTATATAAAAATTGAATTATATTTTATGAAGATTTTCGGGATATTACATTATCACCCCCTTAAAATATTTTCGTCCCCTAAAATTTACCCGTCACTTACCAATACTAAGTCTAACACATGATATACATATATTATCGTAATACATATCATACTTTAACGATAAAATGAATTGCATTATTACTTAAAAAAAGAGTAAAGACTTAAACCATGCAAAAAGTTTAAGTCTCCGTTTGTTTCTCATTAAAGCCTCGTAAAAATGAAAAATATGATTGTTATCCATCACATCAATCTATCAATTTTGAATTTCTATCTCTTGTGTGGGGTCCAATAACGGCTATATTTTTCATTCTCATTCTACATTAATGAGAATCAAACGGAGCCTAAGTAAACTCATCTTCTTACCTCTTAACATATCTTGAGTTTTCTGTTTGTGATTTTGAGTTGGAGATGACAGAGAGAAACACTTTATTTAATTATTTATCAATTACATAAACATTACATCATTAATTATTTAATTAACCAAAAAATTACATCTTTATTAATAACAAGTTAATTCTTAAACAAAACTATTAAATATAAACTAAGCAAATGTGCATTGCACGTTACTTGCACCTAGTATATAATACGTCTATCAATTTGTGTTTATCAAATATTGTTCATCCATTAATGTGATTTTTTTAAAGTAGTAAATTCTCTCTTTTTTATATCTACTGCCGCCGTCAATTATGAATTTAAGTTAGTTTATACATTTAATTCATGCAATCATTACGTCAAGCACAATGAAGTAAGTCTCTTCACAGCACCACGAAATCAATTTGATTTTATTTTATTTTTCCGCGTGCCCCCAACAAGCCAAGCATAATTGAGATTTTCTTTCCTAATGCATGTATGATAATTAATATTTTTAAATTGATTAAATTTTTATATGTTCTTTTATAAATTTTAAATTGATATTATATTATGTTGTTACTCCTGAAGTAGCACAACTTTATAATTAATATTTCAAAGAAATATTAATCGTATATCTATCTACTACAAATAATTCGATGTTGTCGAAGTAGCACAACATTAATATTCCAAAATAATATTGACATATTGCTCTTGAAGAAGCGATAATAAAATACAACGTACCCTTGAAATAACACGTCTCAAATAATTTTATATAGTTGTGTTCTTGAAGAAACTCAAATTAAACAATTCAATATTGATTTTGATTTTTAAACGATTTTTTTTATTAATATTCAAGAAGAATATTAATTTATCGCTCTAAAAAAGCATACAATTCGATGTATGAATATTCGTAAAGCATATCGTATTAGTGGTTTTGAAAAAGCATTAATCTTGAAATACTAATAAGATTTAAAATGGATTATCAAGATATCTGTTTAACAGATAATGCAACTATGCACACAATTTTCAAAATAAAAGTACTTAAAATTTAACATTAACAGAAAATAATGTTCATATGATAGCAGGTTCATTGGATATTGTTGAAACTCTGGAAGAGCTCCTATTATTTTATCAAATAATACAAAATTATATATTGAAGATGCACTTTATTCTAGCAAATTCAGAAGAAATTTGCTTAATTTTAAAGATATCCATTGCAATGAATATCACTTTGAGACTATGCAAAAAAAATAATGTTGAATATCTTTACATAATTTTTATTTTTTTTTGTATCTGGCCAGAAGTAGATAAAAGAAAATTTTCATGCACTCTCATCGGCATGTATTATACATGTATAAAAATGATCGAATCAAATATTAGCCATGTGTACTTCGTTCGCAAGACAAGTTAGTCGTTAGGCTATCGGTTACAAATATCAATATTGAATCTCCAACTTTTTTTGAAAAGAATTTATGGAGATATGTGTAGGCCAATACACCCACAATGTGAATCATTTCATTATTTTATGATATTAATTTATTATTATACTAGATGGTCACATATTTGCCTTCTTTTCACTAGGAATGTAGTTTTTACGAGATACTTGATCAAATAATAAAATTACGAACGAAATTCTTTGATTACTCAATTAAGAATATTCATCTTGACAATGTTAGTAAATTCAGATCACGGGTATTCGATGATTATTGCATGTCAATTTGGATTGTTATTGAACATTTGATTGCGCATGTCCATACACAAAATGATTTAGCGGAGTCATTTATTAAATGTTTAAAACTTATTGCTAGACTATTACTTATGAAAACAAGACTCCAATATTTTGTTTGGGGTCATGCCACATTACATGTTGTTTCATTGGTTCTTATTAGACCGACTGCATATTGTCAATATTCACATTTGCAATTGACATTTGGGGATTAACCTATATTTCTCACTTGCAAATTTTTTGTTATACCATTTAAGTCCATATTTCACCCCCATAACGTACCAAAATAAATCCCCAATGAAAAATTGGAATTTATGTGGGTTTTGATTCACCATCTATTATTAGGAGCGATTTATTTACTGTACGTTTTGCAGAATCTCATTTTGATGAAATGACTTTCCCAACTTTGGGAGGAAAAAAATTGCATCCTCATAAATAGGGGTAAAATTTCTTGGAATGAAACAACCCATCTCACCTTGATCCTCACAACAATCAATGCGAGCAAGACGTTGGAAAAATCATTCATTTGCAAAGAGTTGTAAATCAATTACCGATGTATTTGTTGACACAAAAAATGACAAAGTATTATATACCGCATAAAATATTCCAGAAAAAATTGATTTCACTGCAGGACAATTTGTTGTAGCAAATGAATCTCAAATACGCCGAAGCGTGGTCGACCAATTGATTCAAAAGACTTTGTACAAAAGATTGATTAATCAAATATTGAAAATATAGTTTCTGAAAAATTACAAGTGTGAAAATAATGAGATTTTAATAGATTATATGTTATCTCATAAATTACAGGAATGAAAGTTGTTATAAACAATATTTTCGTCTTTTAATGTGACTCTTGATATTATGTAAAATGAAGATCATAAAACACACTCTGTTAAAGACTGTCAACAAAAAAATAATTGGTCAAAGTTGAAAGAAGTCATATAAGCGGAATTAAATTTATTAGAGAAAAGGAAAGTGTTTGAACATATAGTTCGAACATTTAAAAATGTGATCATTATATGGGACTGAAACAATTCAGACGGATGTTTCATAATCGCCTTAGCGAATATTTATAGAATGAATGCTATAAAAATGACGATTTTTGCCCATTTATTTTCATAAAAAATAAATATTGGATTTTCAATTGTGGCGGTTTTATGCTGATGATTTAAATTTAATTGGAACTTTTAAAGAGTTCGACAAAATTACAAATTATTTGAAAAACGAATTTGGGATGAAAAAATTGGAAAAAAATCAAATTATGTCTCGAGTTGCACATTGAACATTTCCTATAAAGATTATTTGTTCATCAATCTATATATATACAGAAAAAAACTTAAAATACTTTTATATGGATAATACACATTCATTAGCATCACCTATGATTGTTCAATCACTTGATATGAAAAATGATCATTTTCGTCTACTTGAAGATGGAAAAAGGGTTATTGGTCATGAAGTACCATATATTAGTGCAATTGGAGTATAACTTATTTTGCAAACTGTACTCAACCCGATATAACTTTTCTTAAAAAAATCTTCTTACAATATATAGCCATATACAACCACAAAGATATTGGAATAGCGTTAAACACATTTTTCATTATCTAAATGGCGCTATTGATTGAGATTATTTTGTTCTTAAAAGTAGGAATCCGCTTTAGTATGATATGCAGATGCATGTTAGCTCCCTGATCTATATAAAGTTAAATCACAAACAAGATAAGTGTTTACACGTGGAGGAACAATTATATCATGGAAATCTGTGAAGCAATCTTTGATAGCGATATTCTCAAATCATTATGAAATTATTGCAATTCATGAAGCGGGCGTAGAATGTAGATTAATTTCAACAAAAGATAGTTCAACAATTTTATATGAAGACAATGCTGCTAGTATTGTACAACTCAAGAGAAGTTAAATCAAAAGTGACATTATGAAACATATTTTTTCTCTAAAATTTTTTCATACACGTGAATTTCAAAAGAATTGTCATCGACGTTTAACAAATTCGCTCAAATGACAATGCAGTTGATTTATTTAAAAAGCACTGCCAACATCTATATTCAAGAAATTTGTTCATAAGATTGGAATGCGTCGATTCAAAGATTTTCAATAATCAACATCAGATAAAGTGACTTACTTTTTTTCATTTGCTATCAAATCACATTATAATGGGAAAAAAAATTAATTACGTCTCTATTATTTACTCCTAATTATATGAATCATATGAACCATGTCGGCGATGTAGGTTAATTCTACCCAACACATAAGGAGAAAAAATTGATTACGCCTCTATCTCCATCTCATAGTATAAAAATCATATAAAATCTACGTTGGCATGTTAAGTCCCGATTGGCTCCCATTAAAATTATAATATAATATATTTTCTTTTCTTTTCAACAACATATTCTTCAATAAAATAATAATACACATAAATCGAATTTTTTTTCTTAGTTTTCAACCACTCATTCTCCAAAAATACATTATTCCAAAAATTATAATACCAAATAAGAGGGTCAAACGGTGACTAAATTTTACCAAATACGTGGCAAAAAGATTTATATAGCCCCTGTTTGATAGAAATTAAAATTTGATTTTAATATCAAGTTTAAGTCAACAATTAATTTTGACCAAATATTTCATGGGATCCACAACTTTTCGACTACTCATTACATTAACTTTTATCAAAATTTACTAAAAATCTAATTTTAATCTACAACAAACGAGGCATAGTCTAAGCAATTTCAATTTCCAAATGAATATTAAATTAATCGTGGCTTAAAAATTAAATTAACTAAATTAAGAATAATGTATGCAGCACCGATAAAACACTATCCCACGTGATCTATATTCAATTCGACTATGGTGGTAGAAGTTTATCGAATTAATTTGATTTAAATATAATCAAATCCGAACATCACATTTAATTAAAATTATTATTTATGTGATTTAATATCGTATACTAAATTCAGCCTAATATTGTAATGTCTTAAGCTCAAAATTTATTTGTTTTGTGTTGTGCTATTTGTTCGAATCTCGATTACTTGTCCTTTACTTGTAAATTCTTGACACGAAATGAAAAACAAAAAGAAACTTTGAATACCGTGCAGCAATAGTTGTACTGGCACACGACTTTTCTTCTGGGTAAAGAAAGTTGGTAGGTGCAATACACTTTCCTGTTTTCGATGAGAAATGCTAGATGTACACCATCGGCGTACATCATGAGTGACAACTGTTCGCTAAAATAATATACCGCAAGTGCACGGGTCGCGTTCAAGTAATAAAATAGGCTTTTTGAGTTCAGGTTGTCGATCCCTCGAGGAATGTAAACTTTCGATTACACAGCTCTAATCAATTTTAATTCTAACAACAAAAGGAACAAACACACAATAAAGACATAGATTTGAATAACTAAAATCTACAAAATATAAAAAACATAACACACTTGAAAATTTTGGAAGGAAACGTGGTTGGGATTCGTGGTTTCTCTTAATCGTCACCTAATTAATTTCTCCACAAGTCAATTAATAAATTACTTATTCACGATGTTGGACCCGATTCTCCAATTTTAGTTAATTACCTCTTTCGGGTGAAATTAACCCTAATTGATTGGTTTAACCTACTATATCTCTATGTCGATTATAATCAAACAATCGCATTCAATCATTGTGAAAATAGCTGATTAGGTCACCTGAGGCTAATGATATATCTCTATCCACTAAACAAACCTAGGGTTTCTACTATTTGGTCTAAAATGCACAATCTTCTCTCGAACGATGTACAAATCACTAAACATATTCATTCATTGGCCATATCTTTCTATATATAAAAAGTGGCTATTAAACGGAATTTGTTGGTTTAACGGAAAAACTAACGGAATTTCTTGATTTAACGGAAAAACTAACGGAATTTCTTGTTTTAACGGAATATCTTTTTTCACCACCCCTTACTTTCAAAATTATAATTAAATAATAATAAAAATAAATTAGCTTTTGATAATTCCTTCAAACTAAAATATCTTGGAGCTAACTTATTCGAATCGATTTTTTCTCGAATCTGATTTATGTATCTAATTACGATTTATCCAACAAGACCAATATTCATATATTTACGATAACTCCATCAATATCTAAATATTTGACACAAATAAAATATAATTTGATAAATGTATCATTTAGTCCCTAACTTTCAAAATATTAAAATATAGTATATAAAAATTGAATTATATTTTATGAAAATTTTCGGGGTATTACATTCTCACCCCCTTAAAATATTTTCGTCCTCGAAAATTTACCCGTCACTTACCAATACTAAGTCTAACACATGATATACATATATTATCGTAATACATATCATACTTTAACGATAAAATGAATTGCATTATTACTTAAAAAAAGAGTAAAGACTTAAACCATGCAAAAAGTTTAAGTCTCCGTTTGTTTCTCATTAAAGCCTCGTAAAAATGAAAAATATGATTGTTATCCATCACATCAATCTATCAATTTTGAATTTCTATCTCTTGTGTGGGGTCCAATAACGGCTATATTTTTCATTCTCATTCTACATTAATGAGAATCAAACGGAGCCTAAGTAAACTCATCTTCTTACCTCTTAACATATCTTGAGTTTTCTGTTTGTGATTTTGAGTTGGAGATGACAGAGAGAAACACTTTATTTAATTATTTATCAATTACATAAACATTACATCATTAATTATTTAATTAACCAAAAAAATTACATCTTTATTAATAACAAATTAATTCTTAAACAAAACTATTAAATATAAACTAAGCAAACGTGCATTGCACGTTGCTTGCACCTAGTAAATGAAAATGCATGAAATACAATAATAAAAACATATGAGAACAAGCAACTTAGTGTCAAATAGCAAATATAGAATCAAGACTTTGTTAAACTAATTTCACAAATCCCAACACAATTAATTATCCCATTTTATACATATGATAACAAAGGAGAATATGCATAACATTCATTACAAAAATGGCAAAATAAATGAGAAAAATCAAAGGTATAGATAAAACCCCTTTTGAAGCTTGAACTAGATTTTCTACCAAAACTTTGTCAAATTCTTAGTTGAATTTCCTCGTGCTCTTTTATTTGCTCCCAAAATACCAAGAAATTGAAAGAGAAAAAAAAAAAAAAAAAAAAATCCCTTCGAAGTGTTCTCTTATCTTGCTTGCCCTAGAATTGAAGAGAAAAATGGTATTTAAATGGCCAAAATCAGCTCTGGTGAAATTGCAGAAGAAACCCCAAATTTTTCGCGAAATAGGCAAAATTTGCCCAGCCGAAAAGCAGCGTGCCCGCACGAACATTCTTAGCGCGCGTACAGTGCAACCATTTTGGTCTCAGTCTATTAAAAACTCATTCTCGTACGGGTACCATATTAAGCCTGCGCGCGGGCACAGACAGTTTTTTCTTCTTTTTGTCTATCTTAGTCCTCCACATAATTGCACGTCGGTCTCTTAACTTTGATCATGTACAATTTGGTCCTCAAGTTTTGATCTTTATAGCAATTTTACCCTCCAATTTTTGCAACCCAATGTCCTCCAACCTTTTGACTTGTTCACTTTGGTCCCCAACTTCACATTTTTTTTTACGTTTTTGGTCCTTTTTCTTCATTTTGCTTTGTTCTCTATTTTTAGGTGATTTTTGGCCTACAAAGCAAATGTCTCACAGTTGTGAATAGAAATTCATTCATTTTAATCAATAATGAGTTTTTTTAGGTATTAAATAAGTGTGCTAAAACACACTTATCAACAGCACTCTCACAAAGGGGTGGGCCAATAATTTTAAAAATCGTGGACACCGCCCACTTTGTGAGAGGGCTGTAAAATTGAGTGTGCACCAAGGTGACACTCAACATTATTCTTCGATTGATCGGTTTTACATTGTCTCATTTTGAACTCACTTAGGATTTTTTATTATATTTTTTATTTTTCCATATAAATTATATTCTATAGTCTCACCTTAAGAAAATTCCAGCTGCGACAAGATGGGGATAGCTATCCCAATCTCACCTCGCCTTGTTGAAATCAAAACGATAGGTTTACAATATCGAAGATAAGTATGTTGGGAAAATATGATTACATTCAATTGTGTATCTATTGATAAACACATGAATATTTTAGGAATTACCTTTGTTACATGCTTGACAAGAAAATTCTTTCAATAGTTTGATATTCTTGATTTCACCTTTCTCCAGTTTAGTTCAAGAACTAAAAATGGGAGCACAAGAATTGAGATTTTGTATGATATCCTCAATACATGTGCCTATTTATAATATTCAATTGACTTGGATAATGTAACATCCTAATCCCAAAAGAACTCTTTATTTTTGCTTGTACAAAGAGACTAATCTAAAAGAAATCTCTCTTTCAATTCTAATACAAATCAAAGTCTTTCATATATTATTGAAACGCGTGTGGCACATCGTGGTTTAATTAATTAGTCTTTTTACAGTCAATAATAAATTATAAATCTTATATTTTATTTCGGTTCTTTGAAGCCATCAAAGGAACCAAACGTACCCAATTAAACCAGGCTCCAATAAATTAATCTTGACTCAATTAACTTTTGATCGATCGAGATAATTTATTAATTATGTTCTATTCCACTAAAAGAATGAGATTGCACTCCCAGTTCAATTGAAAATACTGAAATTATATAAATAATTAGTGTATCGTCTGGCTTATTGTACTTGTGTATTATCCCATTTGATCAATTCGAATATTTGAAAAAGGTAATGTTGGAATAATTGATATTATTTATAGTAAATTGGAATAAGTTTCCAATAGGTGCAACTATTCTATACAAGAGATTCTTGCAAAAGTCGTGTTGCTTAGAATGAGTGTGACTATTTAAAAGGTGCATGACGAAAATGCATGATTATTTGATAAGGTGTATCAGCGTTCTAAATAGTGGGAAATAGCGTCGCTATAGCGCGGAGCGTGGCGAAAATGCTCCACTTCGGGGTATTCGCGTAAAAAAGTGGTCAACCTTTTTTGTTGACCGCTATAGCGCGTTATAGCGAGATTAAACGCCACTATAGCATGCTTAAGCACGCCTTATCCCCCTCTTTTTTTTCCATAAAATTTTTTTTATATAAAAATATATTTAATGTCTTAAAAATAATTAAAATAATATTAAAAATACGAAACGCATTATGACGCTTATTCTTCGCATTGACACGCTTAATCTTGTAATTCTTGATTCTCGACCTCGACGCTACACAACGCTTTTTAGAACATTGGGGTGTATACGTCATTTAATGTGCAAAAGTGTGGTCTATATTAAAAGATCTAATCATTCAAAAAGTCATTTGAAAATCTATAAATAAAGACCTTTAATTGCATTTTTTCTCGCTCCAAATCAATGTCAAACATTGATTTGCATATCAAAATTAATAATGTGCTATATTAATTTTGGAGGAAGCGATTTATTTTGAGAGACAAACGTCCATTTGATCATATTAGCACCAGTGCAAGTGGCGAAATCCGTCTTAAAGAAATTTGCATTTGCATACTCCACTTCATTTTATCTCATTCGATTTCTGCATTTTCTATGTTTGAGTAAGTAATGATTTACTCATTAGTAAGCATGTGCTATGATTCGATAAATCTTTATTCTAGTATTTGCATGCACACATTTTTTATTAACGAAATATAGTTCATGCACTAATTCATCTAACGGGTAAAATGACCACCACGTTTCTTTTCAAATATACAATAAACCCTTAATTTCATTTTCTACCTTGCAGTCCTATACAATTACATCACAATATTAATTCAACGGTCAATGTCCAATTACTTAACTCGAAATTTCTCGACAGGAATGCACATCACATTTAAGTAAATTTCTTAAGATGAATCCGCAAAACCATCACCATACCTGCTGCTAAACATTTACTAGTACAGACTTCAGATTCTTCCACAATGCAGTGAATTTCTTGTTGCAGCCTGAGTTTTAATTCTTCTTCAGTTCCTCTTGACTCGGTTGGAACATCAAGAGCAATCGACTGACTGCAATTACTTGCTGCTGGTCCAGAATTAACACTGCCTGACCGTGATTCACGGGACACCATGTGGGTTGGAATGAATTGGAAAGTTTGTTCAGCTGTGGGAATATGGACCGATGATGCTCCCTTCCCTCTGTCGGCGACCATTTTACCCAGTCAACTGGTTCTAGACCAACCAAATAAACCTCTATCTACATTCAGTGTGTGTACTTCGTAGTTGGTCAGATAAAAAACATGCACAGCCATCTCAGTTAAACAACCAAATCAAAGTACTAATTTGAAGTTCAATTCAATCATTCAGCTTATTCAATTCAACCCAGAGATGACAATCCCTTCACAACCATCCCTAGACCAAGCTAAGAACTGCTGAAAGCATACCTAATCTTTGTATGCAATTCGAATTTGCCTTCAAGTGGTCTGTCCATTTGCACGCCAATGACTCCTTGCTCAAACTTCTGAAATCAAATGGATGCTTCTTCTTCACGCTTTAGTTGGACTCTTAGAGTGGTCAACAATGGCGTGTGGGAGCTTTGGCCAACCGTGTTTCTGGATTTGGGGATTAATGTTTACAGTGTCGACTTTGCGTGAGAGAACTGGGTTTCTTTTGATTGTATGGATTTCCATGGGTGTTGATTATCAAAGACGCATTTTCTCAAATTTCATAAGGCGTGTTTGAAGAGTAGTGTGTTAAATTCATGGAATGGAGCTTAGTTGGAGGAGTTAACATTTGGAAGGGGTTAACATGCCAGATCATATTTCTGTCCTCCGTGAGGACATTAAATGAAACGGCATCCACCTCGGTGAGTAATGGACAATGACGAAGCAAAGTTTAGTGGCTAAATGGGACCCTTTCAGAAGTTTGGTGAGTAAGTCATGATACAAAGTTCAATGTCCATTGAAACATGAACTCCAAGAAGTTTGGTTGTGATGGTAATAGGGTTATGTGGAACACTGGTTGTCGTGATTGGTAAAGGACGAGAGTGATGGTGTTGGTGAGTAGGGTAGGGGAGGGGCCATGGGGGATGGATGGTGGTTGTGTTTCGCAGTTGGTGGTGAATGGAAGAAGGTAGAGTGCTGTGGGGATCTTAGTCGTCAAATTTTTTTTTATGTGTTACATACAGCATTGACCTTTACAAAATGTTTAAGTTGGCCTATGGTTTCAATTAAGTGTCCTAAAAATCCCACTTTTTGTTATACCGTGACATTAATTTAGCGTCCTAAAAATCCTACCATGATTCTATGCCTTACTGTTGAAGTTGAAATTAAATTGAAGTTCGTTGATGCAACAAATTGAAGTTTAATACATTACACTGGCTATGGCTACAAGAGTGCTAATTTCAGCCTCTTAAAAATTTCAACTTCATTTCGATTCTTCTCTAGTCCTAAGTAGCAATATTTCTAAATTGCTACTTGTACACAATCTCCCATACAACTCTCTCACATGTGTGGGGCCCACAATAGGACCCACACTGTGGGGTCCACATATGTGAGAGAATTGTGTGGGAAATTGTGTACCAAGTGTGTAAGTGTATCATTTCTCATATATGTCCACTCGACACTGCATCCAATGTGAAGATATCATCAAGTTTCTTCCATGGCAACACTCACAGTCCCATCAAGTGTAAGCACCACCCTGTCCATAGATTATTAAGAGTGAAGATGCCGACAACTTGATTGATTAATAAGATATTTCCAGTACCCCGGCAAAAGAAGATATGGATTCATCTACCATCTTATGCTTGTAGAAGAATTTCCCCAAAAACACTACCTTAATTCGTTTTTAGAAACTAATTTCTAAAAGCACTCTCTCTTTTGAAGAGTTTTGAGGAAGCTGCACTTAAAACTCTTCTAATCTGAAGAAATATTTTCATAAATTAACTAAACGAGTCCAAAAACAACTTTTATTTTTTACTCCATTATAAAAAGGAAACCAAAAAAAAAGGTCACGATCTGAAAAACGTGTTTTTCCAAAATAATAAGGTAAAAAATATGAAAAAAATCACTCACAAATACACAAATTTTTTGACCTGATTTCAGTTAGAATAAGCAATTGCTTGACTGTGATGGTTAAGTTTTTCTTCTCTGGATTTGAGAGTTTTGACGTCGATCAAATTACTTTTAATCTACATATTTTGTGGGATTCACAACTACTATCAATTTATCCGCAACTGATATTTGTAATTTAATTCGATTATGAATAACTCTATGACATGCTTCATAGGATGTTTTGAGCGAGCAGTACTTTAGGATTTTGAATTCCAAAGTGGGAGTTGAACGGTGTATCTTTTTCTTTACTAAAGGGTAATAATGCAATTAATATGACATAAATATAGGGCAAAAAAATATAAGAAATGGGGCCCCTTGGCTTCTACCAGAGAGTTGAAACTTCAACGTCTGGTTGACCTCCTCCAATACTTTGTATTTGTGTTATGGTAAAATAAGATTGGTATTATTGTAATCATCCAAGTACACTCTGGATAAAATTGTGGCTAAATATTTTCACGACACAATTTTTTTATAAGTGCACAAGAGTTAAAATGGTATAAAAAGTCGATAATACGTATAATGAACTTGTCATTGTACGCGTAAGAATTTTAAATAAAAGTATTATTAGTGAGGTTATCGATATGATAACATTGATTCAAGTTGAGATCGAAGGATTTTACTATTTAAGCAAGTATAAAGCCATAACTCAACAAAACGTATTTTCTTTAGTCGCCAGTTTTTCGATATACTTGAAAACATATATGAAATCTAGTTGAATGTTCAAAAAAGTGTGCATCAAATTACTACTAACAGAGAAATACGATGGATAATAAACACATATATGTACGGTATCTACATCAAGTCTCCATTATATACTCTCTGTCATCACGAAGAATTACAGTTTATGCTTAGCAAGGACTACACGAAGTAAAATCATTTTCCCGACACAATTTATAACAAGCTCCATTGATCGAAGAACTTTGGTCACAAAAAGGCTTAAAACAGCATTTCAAGCAAGGCGACGTGCTTCTATTCATAGCACAATTGAAGCTTAAAGAACAGTATGCAAATCGTAGTTCCAACCATTAAGAGTGACGAGTGGAGTGATACCTGGAGGAACCTCAAATTTTATGGTTATCGGCATTACTTCCCCAGGTACTAAAGAGAAATAGTTGTCAGAGTAATTAACTGGCAGAATTCGAGTGTCTTCACCGTCCTTCTGATCCTTCTTTGAATCGTGGACGGATAAATGAAGGAAGAAAGCAACACCAGTCTCAGTTCCATTAATTTCAGTAACTTTCACACCACAGTCTTCCCTTGAAAAAATCTGCCCCGTCTTCTGAAATAAACTGTTTCCCTTTTTTATCTCAGGCATATGAGATTCTAATGACGACATATCAAAATTTTGGTTACAACTTTCTTGAATGAAATTATTGCTGAGAAGTAAAATTCTTGAATCTGGTGTCTTTGATGTATTCTGTATGTTCATTCTGATTTCATAGCTGGAACCACTTGCGAAAGTTAGAGAAGTCACAGTGAGGGGGATGTTCTTCTTTCCGTATGGTTCGAGAAGCTTGTAATCACCACCCGGCAGATGTAACCAATAGAAGTTCCTAGACAGTATCCTGTCATCTGACATTTTATATAGTTTAAGAAGAAGAAAATAAACAGGCTCAGGATTTTTAGACTTTGGATAATTCATTTCAGAAATAGATACTGTTCTTTTTGATGGAACATTGAGCTTTTCCAAGATTATGTAGTAAGGGCATTCTCCTTCTAGATTCCAAACCGAGGCCTCTATAGCCACATCAGAAAGCTCCTCCGATGTTGTGTTGACTACCTGTATATTACCCAGGAAAAATATGAAAAGTGTATTAATTTCAAGTTCAGATATAGTATTCATCATGTATTATTTTCATAGCTTGAAATAAGTAATTCGGTAAAAGAAATTAGATAACACCATTAAAGCATTACATGTTCTACAGTTCAAATACGTATAGTTATTTGAAATGTGTTTCCCAAATTGAGAAAACAATAACAAATATATGGAAGATTTAGGCACTTCAGGTTATAATTGTTACAGTCAAAAGGTGCCATGCAGAAAGTGGATGCTATAAAAATTTCGTCTCTCTGTTTCACATTAATACACGATCAAGCAGCTGCAAGAATGTTCAGAGACTTTAACTCATCCTCAACATTTGTAAAATATTTGCATGTTTACCTCTATAAAATATGTTGCCAGATTTAGCTGGACATGGATTGGTTCTGCAGCAGAACGACAGCCATAGAAACCTGCAGTTTGGTCATGGAGATGATCATAGAACTGGCCTCTTAGACCAGTCCAAGGGTTTTGGGTCTTCCAAATCAAAACCCCTGTATATTTGCTCCACATACGGGAGGTCCAGCCTTCTAAAAGAGCTCTGTATTGGATATAGTTAACTAACTGTGCCTGAAAGTAGATAGTTTACATGAGTTGATACACAAAAGGAAAAAAGGATAGGAGACTGGGCAATAAAAATTACAAAATATTATACCTTAAGACAGAAGTCGTCAAGATCCTTGGGCGTTCCATATAATAAAATCTGATCGTGAACCTTTCCTGGTTTTGAATATGGAATGTACTTATGATAGTCCCATATAGAATTTGGAACTTCCTTCACATAACCATTTGGTAATTCACTGAACAAAGGAATCTGCCACCCCTCTGGTGGCATTGTGGCCCTGATAGTAGCTGCCACAGGCATTCCTACAGAACCAACCTCGGGGTTGAAACCATACTGATAATAATCGTCCTTGAAAAAATCTTCAGGATTTTGAATTTCATAAGGACCGTCAGTAAAATCCCCCTTTCCATTAGCAAAGCCATCCCACATAGATCCCTGTACATAAATTCGGGTACCGTCAAGATATTGACTTGGATCCTTTAAAACTGGGGACAACTCTTCCTCTGAAGAGCCGAGGTGAATATAACTTTCAAAATATGGATGAAGTCTTAGATCATTTTTCAAAGCTGAATTGATATCCTCCGGTGGAATTTGCTCATTACCCCCAACCCACAAAGCAAGACTAGGATGATTCCTGAGCAGCTTGACAGTGTCCCTTGCACAAAACATAAAAAGATCATGGTCCAAAGGACCATCAGGATTTGATACAGGGTCACCTCGTCCATCAACGTCTCCAGTTATCCAGAACTCTTGCCAAACCTACAAGGTATTTGTAAAATTATTTTGTAGTACAACTCAGGTATTAAACTCTAAAACCATCCTCTGCATTTCAAAATACCTCTGGTTTGACTTAGCATGATTAATTGAACAGAAAGAAATATGAGAAATTTGAAGATAAATAAAGTGGCATAAACCGCTTAAAACGAAATAAAGAAAGAAAAAATGTCCCAAATTGAGTATTTTGGCATTTTACAGTAAAAAGTCGAAATCACGAAGGTGCATAATATTCAAGAACAACCTCAATGACAATGATTGGTATTCATTTAAGAGAGTATGATTTTTCACCTTAGGAGAATATTTGAGTCCCATTTAAATATTAAATGGACTAGTTGGATAGTAGAGAAAGCAGTGAGAGGCTGTGAAACTCAAAACTATGTGAAATCAATTAAAAGTCAAAATATTATACTTAAGGAAGTGCAATTCTCACAACCCATGATTATTGAAGCCAATTCAACTTAATAAAGCCTTATCCTTTCTATATGGGAATCCGAATGAAATAAGCAAAATTACTTTCTTTGCTTCAAAAACCCAGCCCTAGAAACATACTATACAGACACGTGGGCATGCAACCACAGAGTGAGTGTGAATATGTGTGTGTGTGTGGGGGGGAGGGGTGGGGGGGGGGAGAGAGAGAGAGAGAGAGAGAGAGGGAGGGAGGGATGACCAGAAGACCATAAATGTCACAATAATGATAAAAATCAGGCCTTTCAGCGAGTCCACCACCCCAACAGCGCATCATGTTGAAGTTCATGTCTGCGTGAAATTTGATGTCTGCTTTGTAACGTCTCTCAGAAAGTCGTAGTAATCCATCTGACAATATCCAATTACCCCCACGTATAAATATCGGCTGGCCATTGACCTTAAATAACCTGCAATGTGGAAAACGAAAAGTTGCTTTGGCACTGGTCATGCACTAAATGCCACTTGAAAATTACTAAAGAAACATTTGTACCTTCCGCCAGTTGAACCATCTATATGACTCTCAATCTTACGAAATCCGAAATGATGGTTCCACAAATCAGATTCTCCAAAACCATTAACATCAACTGTTATTTCTACATTGTAAAGGGATTGCTTCCCCATACCGTTGGGCCACCATAGGTTGGGTTTATAGAATAATAGCTGCAGAAACATTCAAAAACCATTGACGATACTCTTATCACTGTGAATAATAAAACTCATAGCAAAGAACCAAAAAAAATTATAATTAACTTGTTTCAGTTTCCTCTTCGAATAGTTCGTGCCTGAAATGTTATTTATTAAAATTCTGGATCACTGGACATCTTGTCAGAAACAATGACCTGAAAGCTGGATCTATCTCTGTGTATTAAGACTTCTTCAGAATATATAATGTGATTTATTTATTTATTCCACAATTCAATATTTTTGAGCAAATAGTAACGAGCCAAGGTTCTAAGTAAAGTATAACCTTGAAACCTTAATATTTTTTTATTTAGCTATGATGACTTCACCTGGTACATCCAAGATAAAATTCCTTGGTAATATGTTGGTCATTGATAATATGTCTTTAATAGACTGAAAGGGGGATATAAATCATAACTTAAAATTGGAGAAGCACTTCATAATCTAAATGTTTCAGGTTCAAGTAAAACTAAGATGGATTGTTGTTATAGTCGTAGGTCTTTGTACTAAAGAGTGCTTGCTTTAGGTTATTAGGTCCAATTGTTTTCTCAAGGAACAAGGACTTGAAGAAGATGTATTTAATATGATGCACAAGATTATATCAGACTAGACAAAAATAAAGAAGTGATATGGCAATCCTGTGTGACCAGGCTTGCCAAGTTTAAATAGAAATTCTAAGCTAAGAAATGATGCTACGCGCTATCATGTAGAAGAAGCACCAATTAAGTGTTTATGACATCTTACGTGCCTGAAACATTAGAACTAAAGGACCTCAATTTTCCTAGAGAGATGTGATCCTACTAGACTCAAGTTAAAAGAGATAGGCATACCAAAATAACATAGCTTGAGGTAGTTATGAAAGATTTATTTCCTTTGATCTTTCAAAAAGAGTTAATTCTATATATAACAAAATGACCAAAAAATATCCATGGAATATGGCTCAACTCGTTCTTATTGTTGTAAAAGGCCTTGGCCATCCTCACTACATAGCAGATGCAGTGGGATTTTCTCTTACATTTTCCAAGTTCCACAGAATTTTATATGTACGAGGAAAAAAACAAAGACGCAATCATAAGAAACATCGTGAGCTTACTTTCATAAGAGGAAATGAAGAACTCACCTGTGGAAACGTATACTGAATATGAGCTCCAGCAGGAATGGACACATGATGTGTCTGAAGATGATCTACTGAACAGAGATTTCCCACAAGTTCAGTCCCTACTTGGATATTCAGAGAACACTCAGCAACCTGGTTACTTTTATTCACCAACTCTACAGTGGTATGAAGGTAGACCCGCTTGTAATTGTCAAATAATGATGATACCAAGTGAGGATCTTTTATCATCACTGGCTGCATAAAAGTATCATAGCATCTGAGTCAAGAATCAGAAAATATAGAAAACCATCGATAGAAAGGATATAAGTAGCTAAGAAGATTATGGATAAGTAACTTCAAGGCTTTGAATTGGATGATAGTTAAATGGTTGTTTGGGGGGGGGACCACCACAAAGAAGAAATGACTACATATTGACGAGAAAATATTTCAAATCAAATTATAACTTACCCCAGTAACAGAAAGGGAAACCTCATCCCAGATACCAGTGTTTCTATCCCTGTAACAATAAAAATGATTAGTTTGAAATCTTGACTTCGGTTACATAATTAACAGACAGAAGGAAGAATAGTTTAACGTGAAAATTCAATTGTTTCATTAGTTCCAGAAATTAATCTTCCAAATCAATGGATTACTGATAGGATCTCAACATCTTCTCACGAATCATAAAACTTTTATGTTGCTATAGCTTACAGTTTGATAGAACTAATAAATGGTGTCAGTCAACTACATGAAACAGTGGATACAGTTTTCTTTCCTTCTATCAATCATGGATCACAGTCAAAACCCAAGGAGATTTATGCATACTAGAGTAGAAGACTTTACTGCACACTGTTTACATTAGTTTGTTAAAGAATGCTGAGTACTTTGATCAAAAACATGAAGGGAGAAATTAGTGATAAGTTGTTGTGAGCTATGTCATTCCAAAAGATATTTATCCTATACAGTCGTACAAAAAGCATATACAAAAGGCATATATATAACAAACTCCTAACACCCTAGTTATTCTTCTAGAAGCTGGTATATTAATTCTAACATATTACAGTAGCTAAGTGTATTCACATTTGTACTATTTAATCAAAAAGCTATTATATTCTATAAATATGTAGGTCTAAATCATTGAAACCCAAATTCAGATACCGACAAAATAAGCAAGCACCATTCCATAAAATAGAACACTCTAAGCCAAAGGAAAATGGAAAGGTATCAAATAGAGCTTGCTCATCTTGAAATAATGACGGGCCCTTTAACAAAGCTTGAGCAAATCTTTCCAAAAATCAATCACACTTTGATAGTGAATGTTGTTATGTCAGATTTTTGCTTAAGCTTAGTCCATTACTGAACGAAAGGAGAGAAATAAAGTGTTTATTTCAATAATGAACCTTACAGCATATACACCTTTTTATAATACAATACCGAAGCTAAAAAAGGAAAAGAATAACAAGAATAAAGAGAAAGAAATCTACAGTCTATAATTAATCAATATATAGCATATATGGAAAGATTTTAATATCTTTCCATATACACGATTTTCTATACTCCCCCTCAAGTTGGATTGTAGATATTGATCATATCCAACTTGCCAGTGAAATCGTTGAAACTTTGTTGGACAATCCTTTGGTGAGAATATCTGCTCTTTGCTCCTGTGTGGGAACATACACCATACAAATGACTCCATCTTCTACCTTTTCCTTGATGAAATGTCTATCGATCTCCACATGTTTTGTTCTATCATGTTGGACTGGGTTAAGTGATATGTCAATGGCTGCTTTGTTATCACAGTAGAGTTTTATAGGCAATTTTATTGTAACCTTCAATTCCTCCAAGAGTTTCTTTAACCATAGCCCTTCACATATCCCTTGTGCTGCTGCTCTAAATTCGGCTTCGGCACTGCTTCTTGCCACTACATTTTGTTTCTTACTCCTCCACGTAACCAAATTACCCCATACGAAGGTACAATATCCTGAAGTTGACCTCCTGTCTTCTATTGATCCGGCCCAATCAGCATCTGTAAAAATTTCTACTTCTTTCTTTTCACTCTTCTTGAAAAGTAAGCTCTTTCCGGAGGTGCCTTTTAAATATCTGAGAATTTTGTATACTGCTTCTAGGTCAGTTTCCTTCGGTGAGTGCATGTGTTGACTTGCCCCGCTGACTGCAAAGGCAATATTTGGTCTCGTGTGTGATAGGTATATTAACTTACCAACCAGTCGTTGGTATCTCTCTCTATCAACCAGTTCTCCTGTTGCCTCCGTTCTTTTCCCATAATCTATCGGTATGTTGCTCGGTTTACAACCAAGCATGCCAGTTTCGGTCAGTAGGTCAAGAATGTATTTCCTCTGTGAAATACTGATACCCATTTTTGATCTTGCGACCTCCATGCCTAAGAAGTACCTCATTTGTCCTAGGTCTTTCACTTCAAATTCTGAGGCCAGACTTTTCCTTAATCTATCCATCTCAGTTAAGTTGTCTCCCGTGAGGATTATGTCGTCTACATAAACAATCATAATGGTTATTTTTCCTTCCTCATATTGTCGGAAAAACATAGTGTGACCTGACTGCCCTGATTCTTCAATACTTTTGCAAATCTGTCAAACCAAGCCCTTGGTGACTGTTTAAGGCCATATAAAGACTTCTTGAGCTTGCATACCCAGTCTTTTCCACCTTTATTATTGAACCCAGGTGGTATTGTCATAAAGACTTCCTCCTCCAATTTTCCATTCAAAAATGCATTCTTTATATCAAGTTGATGAAGGGGCCAATCCAAATTGACTGCTAGAGATAGGAGAACTCGAACTGTATTCAGTTTAGCCACTGGTGCAAATGTCTCCAAGTAGTTAATACCATACGTCTGTGTGTACCCCTTTGCTACCAGTCGAGCTTTGTATCGTTCTATCGTCCCATCTGCTTTGTACTTCACAGTAAACACTCATTTACAACCAACTGGACTTTTACCTTTTGGTAACTCCACCAAATCCCAGGTTCCATTTTTTCCCAACGCTCGCATTTCTTCCATTACAGCTTCTCTCCATTTAGGAGCTTCTAGGGCCTCCTGAATGTTCTTTGGAATTTCTATATTGTCAAGTTTAGTGATAAAAGTACGAAATTTTGTAGCTAACTTGTTATAAGACACAAATTTGGATATAGGATGGAGAGTACACGATCTAGGCTGTTTTCTGAGAGCAATAGGTAAATCATCACTCGGAGATCCAGAGTTACCAAATAGGATTTCATTCGGCCCTATCACCGGTTCTGACTCTTTTGGTGCTTCAGGTGCGAGGTTTCCCGTATACCTTGGATTTGGCCTCCTTGAGTAAACCAACATCTCCTTGTTTCTTTGATTACCTGCATCTCCCCCTACATTCAAGTTTCCTTCTATAGATGGCATATTGGGTGTGATATTTTCGGTATAGGTTGGGTCAGGAGGTGAGAGATCAAAGTTAAAAAACTCTTCAAGTAGCCTCTCTTTATTCAGTATCTCCCCCTGAAGAGAGGGTTTTTTGAAGTATGATGTTTTTTCAAAGAAGGTGACATCAAGGCTGATAAAGACTCTTTTTGTTGATGGATCATAGCATTTATATCCCTTCTGAGTAGGTGAATATCCAATAAACACACATTTTAGTGCACGAGGTTCTAATTTACTTCTAAGGTGAGTGAATATGGGTAAATGCCACGCAACCAAACACTCTTAGGGGTAGATTAGAGTGAAGGCGAGTGGTAGGAAAGTGTGTTTGTAGTTTCTGAAGGGGTGAGACAAAGGATAGAGTACGACTGGGCATTCTATTGATTAGATAGGTGGCTGTGAGGATAGCATCCCCCCAAAAAAGTTTAGACATATCTGTAGTGAACATCAAGGCGCGAGTAACTTCTAGAAGATGCCTATTTTTCCGCTCTGCGATCCCATTTTGTTGAGGGGTGTTAACACGAGGTTTGGTGGACTATCCCATGCTTTAGTAGATAGTCTCGTAGTGTTTTATTGATGTATTCTGTGCCGTTATCGGTACGAAGTATTTGGATATTTGTCTGAAATTGTGTTTGGAGCATAGTATGGAAGTTGATGAACACGGAGCGGACTTCAGACTTTTCTTTTAATAGGTAAACCCAGCAGACTCGAGTATGATCATCTATAAAAGTGATAAACCATTTCGAATGTGTACGACGGGGGGTCCGAGAGGGTCCCCACAAGTCACTATGAATTATAGTGAATGGTTTAGATGGTTTGTATATAGAGTTTGGATATGAAGTTCGATGATGTTTTGCGAGTTTACAATTCTCACATTTGAAGTCAAATGAAATTTTATTTGAAAATATTGAAGGGATTACACGTTTCAAATACTGAAAATTCGGGTGGCCTAGTCTATAATGCCATAATAGAATTTCACTATCCCTAGAAGTAGATGCAGACTCACAAATAGCAATTTGATGTAGTTTACTCAGATCAGCTTCCTCAAAGTAGTACAGTCCCTCATATTCTTTAGCACTGCCAATCGTCTTCCCCGATGAAAGGTCCTGAAAAACAGAGTGAGATGGAAGAAATTTAGCAAGACAATTGGAGTCCCTAGTTAGTTTGCTAATTGACAGAAGATTGCATGACAATTTTGGAACATGTAAGACAGATTCAAGGGTGATAGAGTCAGAAATTTTGATACTCCCTTTTCCTGCGACAGATGAGAGGGATCCATCTGCAATTTTTACTTTAACATTACCCGCACAGGTTGAATATGACTAGAAAAGGTGATATGCGTCTGTCATATGATCGGACGCTCCAGAATCTATAATCCAAGGGGTTGTAGATTTTGAAGCGGTAAATAAAGCCGTCAAATGTTTACCTTTATGAGCTAGAGAGCTCGAAGGGCCATTAGGAAGAGACTGACCCGAAGTTTGAAGATTGGTGAAAATTTGATAGAGTTGTTCCAATTGTTCCGAACTGAAAGCACCACTTTGAGCAGGGTTGATTTTTGTCTCAGCTTGATATCCTCGACCCTTGGTGTTTTGTCTTGGTTTCCAATCAGCGGGCTTTCCATGTAAGTCCCAACACGTGTCTTCTTTGTGTCCAGGCTTACGACAATGTTCACACCACGGTCGGCCACGTTGCTTTTGATTTGACCCGTTTATTTTTGATGACAAACCCATAGAATCTGGCCCATTTATTTCAGGCCCATATCCTATTCCATTAAAAAATCCTTTGAGCAGATTTTTTTCTCCAATTGGGCCTTTAGTGGTTGGCCCAACTCTTCCAACACTTTCAAGCCCTTTTCCTTTCATCAAAAGGGCTGACACTTCAGTCTGGCCCTTTCCATCCTCCAGCATAATCGATCGACGGGCTTCCTCCCGTCGTACCTCCGAGAAGACTTCGCGAAGGGACGGCAGCAGTCGTCGGCCAAGGACGTGACCTCTGACGTCGTCGAGGTCTCGATTCAAACCGGCCAAGAACTCAAACACCCGTTCATTCTCCAATTTTTTCTTATACCGAACACTATCATCTCCGCATTTCCACTCCTCGTCGCTGCTTAGATCAAGCTCCTGCCAAAGTGAAGTCATCTCCATGAAATAGTCAGTGACCTCCCTGGTGCCCTGCTTTGTTTGCCACAAACGGGTTTTTATTTCGAAAATATGGGACGAGTCTTCTGTGTCGGAGTAAGTGTCGCGCACCGCCTCCCAGACTTCTTTTGCAGTAGACAGAAACAGGAACGTCTTCCCGATGGCTGGTTTCATAGAGTTGACCAGCCACGCAATGACCATGGAATTTTCAGAATTCCATCGTTGAACTGGTGACACCTCCGTTGGTTTTTTTGAATCGCCAGTCAGGTAACCCAACTTCCCTTTTCCATCGATTACCAATTTTATTGATTGGGCCCATTCATGATAATTTTTTCCATTTAATTTCTCGACGGTGAGCTGGAATGATGAGTTCTCAAAGTTGTGAGAACCAATTGTGGAATTAACCTCCGTTTCGATTTGAGGGTTGTCGGACATGACTGACCTCGAGCTGTTGACGGGAATTTCGGCCATAGGTTGCTACTGTTAGATACCTAAGGCTCTGATACCATGAACGAAAGGAGAGAAATAAAGTGTTTATTTCAATAATGAACCTTACAGCATATACACCCTTTTATAATACAATACCGAAGCTAAAAAAGGAAAAGAATAACAAGAATAAAGAGAAAGAAATCTACAGTCTATAATTAATCAATATATAGCATATATGGAAAGATTTTAATATCTTTCCATATACACGATTTCCTACAATTACTATATTACAAATTTTCCCTTTTCACTTCACTAATCTTTAAATATGGGATGATTTAATATGAAACAGAAAAACTTAAGGATTCTTTCATGGTGTTGTTTTTGGTTGGAAACTTAGAAGCACATACATAATCAAGAACTTCATAAAACCAGTTTATGGAAAAAATACATCGTAACGCGCTCATGGTAGAGGTAAATTATAATGGAATATAATATGAAGAGAAAACACGCAAGAATATAATAGTGGAATAATAAAAAGAAGAAATCTTGATAAAGTAAGCATATAATGCTAAGTTCTTTCATTAATGATGGGTGCAGGTCGGGGGTACACATATTATAGTTACTGAAAATGATAAATAAAATACCTTATGGGAGCAATCCAATCCCAACCCTCGACGTATTGTGCAGCAACATCTTTCCCAATCTAAAATTCAAAATAATGTAGCAATTAGATAAGGATGCAGCCAACTAAATATAATGTAGGAGCTTCACCTTGAGTTTGTAGTTGTAGTTACTATTTTCAAAACTGCAAGCCAGTCTTTAGTTTCTTTCTTTTGGTTGGTTGAGATGAAGTGTTGGGGGGGGGGGGGGGTGAGGGGGTTAGTGTTGGGTCAGTAATGAAGAACGTCATGATCATATCATGTGTACTGTTTTTACAACTTCCATGTATTCATTTCTGGAATCAATTTTCTTATCTCATCATACTTGTGGAAGAGTGAGTTATTTTCAGTATAGCAATAATGTTTCAGCAAAATACCACAAGAAAATGTGATCTTCTAGTGAAATTGACTTGTACCTCATGATCACCACCTTGGCCACCTTCAGGAGGAATGCTTCCAGGATGATCAGGAGGGTAAACCAGGACAGCCAGAAGATTTTGACCATCCGGATTCAGAATATCAGTTACATCAATACAATGTCTTCGAAACATCCCCTTGGGTAGCACCTCTTTGCGCCCATTTAAATAAACTTCCGCAGAATAATTGATAGCCCGAAAATTTAGATCCACGTGTTGATTGTTTGACTATAATAAAATTCAGAAGATCAATCATCGGTAGATAGTCGGTAGCAGAGGAGTCAAGTATATAAAACAAGGAGTGTAAATAAATTTATGTTGAACAATTTTCTCCATTCAAATATTCTAAGACGATATTATTGGCTGAAAATAAATTAAACATATAGAAAAGGCAAGAGGATGCAACAGCTGCCTTTCATGGTAAACAGACAATCTTCTGATTCTCGAATTTAAGTTTCACCTGCTTTGAGCCTATTGTAGGAAATACCTATCTTTTGGGCAGGCTAAAGATGCTGGACTTGACAACTAAGAAATTAATTATACGAGGAGAGACGTAATATCTCCGGAAAATACTCTCTCCATCTCCGTTGAATTTTAGAGTATGTTTGGGAAATGTTTATAAAAAGTTTAAATTATAAATAGATATAAATGAGTGGTAAATAAATGGGTAGTACTTGTGACTCCCTCCATGGATAAGAAGTGGCTTGGACGTTTATAAACATGAGCCAAACATAGGCTTACTCTCATGTCATTACCCTTTTCTCAAGGTCATTGATCTTTACTTGCTTACAGAAAGTACTCAAGACCCACCAACCTTGATTTGATATCACTTGTTGTGGATCCATACGAAGAGCCCAACTCAAATGTTTGAAGTCCAATCTTATCCCATTATTAACAGTTAGATCCCAACTACATACAGTAACTAATTATGTCTTAGCTTCTTCCATGTGGGATCCTAGCATGGACTCAACAAAAACCACCACACAAGTCTTGACCTTTGGACTCACAATCATACAGGAAACAACCATTCTCAATCCCCAAAGTACCTTGTCCGTTACCAAAAAGAAACCCCCAAAAACACCATTAACACTGTGACTGTTCCGGCTTAACTTTATGTTTGGTATAGATTTTTGTAGATTATAATCAGCGGGTCCCATATAATGTTTGGTTAAAAAGTGAAAAAAGTTGTGGTTCCACGGAATTTATGGTTAAAATGATGTTTGACCAGCTTAAATTGTAATCTAAGCTTTGCCAAACATGCACTGAGTTTACCAGGTGATTGACAACCTTAGGAAATTACTAACCACGGCTACAAGTACACCCACTTGAAACAATCTCTATCACGACAAATCCAAGCAACAATGTCACAAACAACAAAATGGACAATAATAATCACCACAGTACTACCATCAGCAATAATATCTCACAAAAATGTGAACATCTAAAAATCACCATGGTCGTAACTCGTAACTATCGCATCTGCTAACATGATACCATCAGCTCTAACACAAAGCAGTGTTAATTAAGGGCTTGTAGTTCAAGCAAAAAGACAACATTACTTTCCATTTTCCCCTCCTTTTGTGGTTATCAAATGAGCTGTTTGTGAGTGCTAGCTAATCGTCATCCATGGTGATTGCTGAAGATTCTTTCCATGTGAAGTGATTGGATATCAGTTCCATCAATAGAAAACAAATTGGTGGAAAGTATTTCTCTCTCGTAATAGGTGGAAACTATAAGAATTATTAATATGTAAGAGTTGAATATTGAAAAAGTCAAAAAGAGCTCATGATGAGGTTTTCATGTTTCTTCTGGTTAAACATTGTGATAGAGTTGAAATAAAAAGGAGGCCCTGGAAGGGAAAGGGCTGGTGCTGATCACCACTCAATTATTTCTAAAGCTATTTTCAATGTGTCCATAAATTAGTTGAACCTTCACTTTCATCAGATGAGATTTTTTTCTATCAGCAACTGATGAAGCCGACAGAGAGCAGGGGCTTAGGAGGAAAGAAGGTGATATGCTTTGATATGATGCCGGTAAGAAGACAAAAGATGATTTAAGGGAAATAGAGAAGATGAGCCATGATTTCATTTAGAGTAATTTATTTGAGGGTAACCAAGGAAAAGGGTTTCGAGAAATGTTATTTTTGTGCAAACCTTTCTTCGAGTGACACTTAGGAGGAGGAGGCAAGGTATGATATTGTAACGTGACGTCCTCCCGGCACTATAGATATTCGAAAGACAAATGTCATGCACACTAAGCAGCTGTTAACTACCACAGTTTGAACCTTCATTGGCAAGGGAATGCATATCTTTTCCATAATTACAAGAAATTATATCAATAAGACTCGATGTCTCTTTATTTATTACTTAGTACTCACAGTCTTAACCACTCATTCCTCTACCTTCACATATTTTATATACCTTCGGTTGCATTAGTTTTCTTTAAGTAGCATTATGTCATCTTGACTTCAGATTGATACAATTTTTTTTATATATTTTTTTTCTATTTTGCCTCTTATGTGCCTCGTGATACTCATCTCTAGAATTCTCATTTTCAACTGGTTTCACTACTTCTTCAGCTATATATCTTTTTTTTTTCTTTAATTATTGTATCAAAAGGCGTACTGTGTATTATGGTTTTAAAATATTTTGTGGTACTTAAAGAACCGAATGATACTTACTAGCTACGCATTATTAGAACACAAAATTCACAATTAAACTCCATACTAAGTCCATGCTAACAAGTCTCTCCATATTGAACCTGTGATATAGTGCAGAAACGAGTCAAGTTTGTCTTGACTTGGATGCTAAGGACATAGTTGTCTTGGATCATCCAGTAATGCAGGAATAGACCTGAATGGAGTGGCAAAATATGTTTTGTGTAGTAAACCCCAACATTATTAGGAATAAGGTTTAGTTTGTTGTTGCATTCCTTATTGCCTTGGTAGAATAAGCCGAAATGGACTCTTCACTTCACTGTATCATCAGATCAATACGATATATAGGTAAACATTAGTCAGAAAGGAATGCTATCTAAATTATGCCATTTTAAAAATTTATGGTCCTGCATCTTCTGATAAACGAGAATTTTCACAATCATCAAGATAGAAACAGAAAATGGCAAAATACTTGTATACCTAAAGATCTCCAAGTGGAAAATAATTAAAGAGACAAGAAAACTTGCAACGAATATCAATTCTATTTATAAATAAAGAAACTAGTTGTTCAACATGATATTAAATCAAGCTTCCTGCATAAGGTCGGAGTACCATATACCAGCTTACACTCAAAAGTGGAGAAAAACCAGAAAGTGTAGTATTCCCTCCCGGAATCAGCAATGTCGACAATTGCCTCATTTTCCAGCCCATAGAAAGGATCTGGAACAAGCTTGTTGCTTACTAGGGTTGCCAAAACACTGCCAATCAAATCACCCAAGTTTACATTATGAACTTCTTGCATTTAACTATCAAATTAAATCAAACGTTCATACTATTATACCCTACTAAAGCTCGTTTCTTGTGTTAATACAAATCCCAATATTTTATTTATCGTTTATCCTCAATGGTAGCTCCCATGCATCATAATTCCAATAAAAATAAGAAAATTCATTCTTATGATACAATTGGCCAGCACAGTATCATTATCGGTGTAATTAATTTCGTAGGGATAATTTTCAACAGAAGAACTTGAGGGGGGGGGGGGGGTGGGGAGTTTAGGAAACATTACGTTCCGGGGACGACTGCTTCCATCCATGGAGAAGTGGGAACGGAAGGAGGGTTCGTGGTAGTAAGCTGAATTCCAGTGAACTCTACCTCAGTAGATCGCGCCGCCAACCACCCTTTGTCAAGAACTCTCTTACCAATCACCTCCGCCATCAACGCTTCTTCTTCACTACTTGCGCAATAAATTGACGTGAATTCACATTGACTGGTTTTCGTCACCGCTTGAAGAGCTGAAAGTTATAGTGATGATCGGTGTGGACTGTGGTTGAGAGTGACGTGTATCTTTTCCATCTGTCGGATTGTCTACGTGGTGATATGATCTCGATTGCTTTTCTATTGGGGAACATGAAATTTGGGAAGGTTAATGTTTCTTGTAGCATAATTGTGTACCAATTAATTCACGGATTGATGTGAAAGAGAAAAAGAAATAACAGCCTATTTGGTAGAAATTAAAATTGGATTAAAATTGAAAAATTAGTCGTTATTATTGACTTTTATTAGATGACCCAATAACGACTATATTTTCAATTTTAATTGAATTTTAAGTGCTACCAAACAGGCTCTAAAATTAAAATTCATTTATACACAATTATGTACTAGTATTACTCAGGTTATAAATGGTGAATTATTAAAAAATAAGTAAAAATTACGTTCATAAAAATAAGTCAATAATGTTTGATTTACTTATAAGTTCAAACCTTGGTTGAGCAATATCAAAATGGGTCATACCGTTCAGATTTGGATGATCCATCCATTTAAAATTGAATCAAAATTAGTGGATTTATGGTAATGAATGGACCATACTGAACTTGATTGTTTAGTACAACTAATATTAAGAGAATAAGAGTCAACTAATGGTAGTTCTATCACATCCCCTAAAATTCGTGCCCAAATATATTTGTCCGATGAAAGATTTAAACTGAATTCTCGTACTAATTGGACAAGTATACCCAATTATATGGGTGGTTGTAACCAATAAAATGGATAAATTATGACTAATGAACAATATATAATCCATAAAATAGATCATTTATGACCACTAAATAATATGTGGCCTAAAAAAGTGTAATACAATTAAGCCCATGTTTGTTTGACATTAATTTCAAAAAAGAATGAGTTTTTCCACCGGTTTTTTTTTTTTTTTTTTTTGAAAAAAGTAGACTTCACCATCACACAATATGGTCAAAAAAGACGGCTTCAACGGTCACAATGTTTCTAAGAATTGGAAACAAACATAGCCTAAAAATGCAATTGTGACTCACTATTTGTGTCTTTGGAACTGTGATCAAAATAGTTTGTTATTTTGATCTTAACATGTTATTGTGACCTTGACCTTTTATCAGATGACCACATTGATTTTTGGAAACTTTCCAAGTTTAATATTTTTGAAAGTGTTCCTTCAAATTTTTATAATTATGTATTTTTCTCATATTCAAATCCATTACAAAACATTCTAAATGAGCCCCTATTTTGTAAGAATTAAAATCAGGATTTTAATTTAACTCACAATCAACAATTCAGTATAATTACGTATTGCATAGTTCCCACAACTTTTCGACCACATATTTTATTCATTTCTATCAAAATCTACTAAAATCTGATTTAAATCACCATCAAACATGGACCTAATTTAATTGCATGCTTGATCGCTAATAGTTAATTGGTAAACTTCATTTCAATTTACTCTATTGTGGAAAACTATTTTGTAGTTATCTCGTGTTCGACAATCATTATTCTAAGAGAAAATAAAAAATAATTTTTGAATAGTGATTTTTTGAATAATACATAGTTAAAAAGTAAGAAATTTTATTGAACTTATGCATAAAATTATGTGAGTTTATGATTAAAAATAAGTACGTAAGAGAATTTTTTTTGAAACAATGATCGTCAAACCAGGCTATGTTGTCTCTCATTGGATAAGTTCACAGCTCCTCCCTGTGGGTAGTGAGAGTCCATCTGTAAACATGAACCACAAAAGTTTCGCTAAAAGTAAAAATTGTGAGAAAGTGCTAAGTTCTTATTTTGACCCATTTCAATATAGTGCTATTTATATCAATTAACACATTATTTCTTGGATCCGCTAAGCCCCTAGCCAACCCAAAACATTTTCAACATAAACCCTTTTTCTTCTCCTTTTCTCAATGCAAAAACTTCCAACCCCAAAAGAAAAAAAAAATTAAAGAAAATGAAATTCATATATTCATCCGAGAAGACTGTATGACAACCATTATTGTAGAAAAAATGAGTTTGAATAGTATTTTTAAAAGAATGTGTGATTAAAAAGTAAATTTTTTTTCGATATACGTGTAAAATATTTATTGTGTTAATGTGTGGTTGAAAATGATCTTGTAACAAATCAAAAATAATTTAATGGTTGTCAAACAAACACTAAGCCTCTTGTTTGAACCTCATTTTTAGAATAGTTTTTTGTAAAAACAAATTTTTGGAAGAATGTGATATGCATCATCCTACAAGGATAGCCACATAGGAGTTTGCTATATAATAAAAAGAAGTCACTTAAGATTCGCACTTCACACAATCACGTAGAAGTTAGCTATAAAATAAAAAGAATTCACCTAAGATTTGCACTCCCCATTTTGCTTACTTAGCCTAATTGAGACCATCAAACAAAGGAAGCTAAAGTGATCGAAGCGCCTCAGCTGAAGCGATATGTAGAGGTTGAACCTCCATTCTCGAGACATGGTGCAGCAATATGTTGCAATGTATTTTTAAAGTGATGGGTTTTTCTGCCACAATGCATTTTCTATTGCACTGCTTCATCCAATGGATCTTTCGTTGAATGATTTGGTATATTTGTAGCATACGTCTTCAATCAACTTTTCATATTGCAGACCTAATACACAGGGGTGGCCCTTTTCTAAATCATTTAATATCACTCCTAACCTAGAAAAAAGAAAGTAGAGGTGATGACGCGTAGGCCGCTGAGGTCGGGCCACATGTCATCCAATGGTAATCGCTTCTCAATTACTATAAAAGCTCACACTTGATATAATTTAAAGGTAATGCAATTTTATACTTTCAATAGTAGCTTTGTTTGTAGTAGCATCTCTTCAAAATAGGCATCATACACATCCAACGGTCAAATGCATCTATAAGCTGATTGACTTGATTGGAAGTGTCTGCGATCGCCTTTTCCACCATCGAGAAGGCGGCATGTACCTAACATTTGTCCAAATGTGCATAAATTTGAAATGTTGTTGAGAGTAGAGTTGAAATTTGTTGGCCACGTTGTTCAGTCGAAAATTGAAGTCAACACAATATATGATTAAAAAGTAGAGAAATATTTTAGGTTTATTTGCAAAATTATTTCATTAGGAGAATGTATAGCCGAGATAATTCTGAGAAAAAATAAGTTTTAAGAAATGGAGACTAAAAATCGGCTAAGTGATTTTGTTACTAAGATGATTGGTTTGTCCACCGGAGAATGTGAGTTCCTAAAAAAGTAGCCAAAAGTGTCTTGAAAATGTTTTAACATTTGAGTCAGCGATTTTTTTAAATAAATTAATCATATATTTTGTGCGCTTCTGCATTTGAATTTGCTTCCAATTTTATTAAATTTTACACAGAAGTCAATTTTCTTTACTTTCCAATCCATTGAATTGACTTTTGAAAG
Source organism: Fraxinus excelsior (assembly GCA_019097785.1). Classification (NCBI taxonomy): domain Eukaryota; kingdom Viridiplantae; phylum Streptophyta; class Magnoliopsida; order Lamiales; family Oleaceae; genus Fraxinus; species Fraxinus excelsior. Next base: position 28,648,723 of record CM032639.1, on the reverse strand, counting down.
TCGGCAAAAAACTCCCTAGCCGGCCCTATACTTTTATTCCATAGTAATAATAGTCTAAAACTTTATAACTTTACGTTTTCGAGATGTCTCGAATGCCTCTGGCTCTTTTTGTCTCCAAAATATCTAACAAGTTTGAATAAATCAAAGCATCACCATCGATCCCACTCTATGACATTGTCAATCAAAACAAATAAAATGATGATGTTCAAAAGGGACTCTAAAATTCAATATTTCAATAAAAATAATTAAATAAAATAGTAAACTCAAATTAACTTTCGGATATTGAAAATTAAGACAAAAATGAGCCTCTCATTATATAAAAATTAATTGAAGTTGAACATATACTATATGGTGGAGTATTCAATTAATTCGAGTAAGTGGCGAACACAAAACTCTAAAGTTAGAGGGAGTTGTCATTTTAAAATTTATTCAAATTTACTATTCTTGGTCAATTGGATAGAAATCGCCCATTTGGATTGTAGATGCGAGTTTTTAATGGTTTGGTACCGTGGGTGGCACAAAACAAAAGTTTGGGCAAAGTCTGCAAAAATATGAAAGATTTGGTACCTTGACTGCAATTTTCCCTATAAATAATGTTGCATATTCACTTTATAGTACTTTTGGCATTTAGTTTAAGATTCATATAAAGAGATTTATGAACATGAGCAAGTTCATTGGTTTACGTGATTTGAAATTTTCCTATTTCAAGATGTGATCGTTGTATCTTAAAAGACGAATACCAAAAAATCATCAACAAATGTGCAAGGACATCATTGACAAATAGTCGAACTCTTATATCGATCAAAATTTCATTCCATGTATTTCTTCTTTCTACATTTCATGAATTTGATCATTCAAATTTTTGAACCTAAAATGTTAGTTATCAAATTATAAATTATGATCTTTTTTTAACAAAAGTCAGGAACATTAGTGCGATAATATAAATTAAAATATAGTGCATTCTTAAAATAGTGTAGTATAAATAAATGTCCTTTTATTCATTCTTCCTTAAAATTATACATTTTTATCCATTCTACCCTTTTAATAATATCTCATTTGCTATTTACATTCCATTTTGAAGGAGAATTTAATCGAAAAGCATCGACAATGATTAATAGTTCTATAAAATGGAAATGTTTGAAATGGTGCTTGAAAAATATCCCTACAATATTAAAAAGATGCAAGTTGTGTTACTATTCCTTTGACATCACTGTTGTCGTCATGCTGATGTAATATATCTATTTTTTAATTATGGATTGAAAACGATGTCGTTCCACTTACACGCGATTACCATGCCGCCCGTTTATTCCATTTCCCACGCAACCATCTCTACCTTCTCATTTTCAGAAACGTTATTGACCTTGCAAATCCTAGCAAGAAAATCCAAAGATTTAACTGTGAAGCAATGTCAACGATAACAACGTCGCCTATTATGTATTAATAATAATGTCGTGCTTTCATCTTTGAATCTTTTCGACTCAACGAAAAAGATTATTGTTGAGTATGTGAGTTTTTTTTTTTCCATTTACTTTATGGAGTTGCTCTGTTTCTTATTAGTATATGATTCTATGTCTACCTTCATCAGTCTTCTGGAACATTTTTTGTGAGAATGTGTGTTTTACTTGACTTTTCGGAATTCTATAGGTTCTCTGTTTTTTCTGATCATCTTCGCTCTTTCTTAGTATTTATGTTTTTCAATTTTTGGTAATTTATCAGAGAAATCTTTCCCTTTTATTGTATTTGCTTAAGCTTCAGCGAGTTTTAGGTGATGATCTATAGTCGAAGTTTAAGTTTCAACGAGTTTTAGGTGGTGCCCTAATTTACTCAAACCCCGTTATGAATGAATAATGAAATTAATGATAATTTTCAAGGAGTTGTTGGGAATTCTATAAATTTGAATGTGAATGGATTGTATGAAACCGTTTGGGTTGGTTTTGACTTGAAATGAAAAAAATAAAAATCAATCGTGTCTTCATTAAGTACGAAATGATGCTATTTGTTAACATTTATTTATTATTAATGAAATTGTATATAAAGTAAATAACATTTTTATGAGACTTTTTTTTTCTCTCTTACAGTCGCTTCCTAAATTTTTTGTTCTTCGCTCAGGACATGACTTTAGTGTAATATGTGACATAAAAAAGTGTAATACAATTAAGCCCATGTTTGTTTTGACATTAATTTCAAAAAAGAATTGAGTTTTTCCACCATTTTTTTTTCTTCAAAAAAGTGGGTTCCACCATCACACAATATGGTCAAAAAAAGACGGCTCAACGGTCACAATTTTTCTAAGAATTGGAAACAAACATAGCCTAAAAATGCAATTGTGACTCACTATTTGTGTCTTTGTAACTGTGATCAAAATTGTTTGTTATTTTGATCTTGGCATGTTATTGTGACCTTGACCTTTTATCAGATGGTCACATTGATTTTTGAAAACTTTCCAAGTTTAATATTTTTGAAAGTGTTCCTTCAAATTTTTATAATTCTGTATTTTTCTCATATTCAAATCCATTAGAAAACACTCTAAATGAGCCCTATTTTGTAAGAATTAAAATCAGGATTTTAATTTAAGTCACAATCAATAATTAAGTATAATTACGTATTGTATAGTCCCACAACTTTTCGACCACATATTTTATTCATTTTTATCAAAATCTACTAAAATCTGATTTAAATCACCACCAAACATGGACCTAATTTAATTGCATGCGTGATCACTAATTGTTAATTGGTAAACTTCATTTCAATTTACTCTATTGTGGAAAACTATTTTGTAGTTATCTCATGTTCGACAATCATTATTCTGAAAGAAAATAAAAAATAATTTTTAAATAGTGATTTTTTGAATAATATATAATTAAAAAGAAAGAAATTTTATTGAACTTACGCATAAAATTATGTGAATTTATGATTAAAAATAGTACGTAAGAGAATTTTTTTTGAAACAATGATCGTCAAACCAGGCTATGTTGTCTCTCATTGGATAAGTTCACAGCTCCTCCCTGTGGGTAGTGAGAGTCCATCTGTAAACATGAACCACAAAAGTTTCGCTAAAAGTAAAAATTGTGAGAAAGTGCTAAGTTCTTATTTTGACCCATTTCAATATAGTGCTATTTATATCAATTAACACATTATTTCTTGGATCCGCTAAGCCCCTAGCCAACCCAAAACATTTTCAACATAAACCCTTTTTCTTCTCCTTTTCTCAATGCAAAAACTTCCAACCCCAAAAGAAAAAAAAAATTAAAGAGAATTAAATTCATATATTCATCCGAGAAGACTATGACAACCATTATTGTAGAAAAAATGAGTTTGAATAGTATTTTTAAGAGAATGTGTGATTAAAAAGTAAATTTTTTTCGATATACTTGTAAAATATTTATTGTGTTAATGTGTGGTTGAAAATGATCTTGTAACAAATGATAAAATAATTTAATGGTTGTCAAACAGACACTAAGCCTCTTGTTTGAACCTCATTTTTAGAATAGTTTTTTTATAAAAACAAATCTTTTGAAGAATGTGATATGCATCATCCTACAAGGATAGCCACGTAGGAGTTTGCTATATAATAAAAAGAAGTCACTTAAGATTCGCACTTCACACAATCACGTAGAAGTTAGCTATAAAATAAAAAGAATTCACCTAAGATTTGCACTCCCCATTTTGCTTACTTAGCCTAATTGAGACCATCAAACAAAGGAAGCTAAAGTGATCGAAGCGCCTCAGCTGAAGCGATATGTAGAGGTTGAACCTCCATTCTCGAGACATGGTGCAGCAATATGTTGCAATGTATTTTTAAAGTGATGGGTTTTTCTGCCACAATGCATTTTCTATTGCACTGCTTCATCCAATGGATCTTTCGTTGAATGATTTGGTATATTTGTAGCATACGTCTTCAATCAACTTTTCATATTGCAGACCTAATACACAGGGGTGGCCCTTTTCTAAATCATTTAATATCACTCCTAACCTAGAAAAAAGAAAGTAGAGGTGATGACGCGTAGGCCGCTGAGGTCGGGCCACATGTCATCCAATGGTAATCGCTTCTCAATTACTATAAAAGCTCACACTTGATATAATTTAAAGGTAATGCAATTTTATACTTTCAATAGTAGCTTTGTTTGTAGTAGCATCTCTTCAAAATAGGCATCATACACATCCAACGGTCAAATGCATCTATAAGCTGATTGACTTGATTGGAAGTGTCTGCGATCGCCTTTTCCACCATCGAGAAGGCGACGTGTACCTAAAATTTGTCCAAATGTTCATAAATTTGAAATGTTGTTGGGAGTAGAGTTGAAATCTGTTGGCCACATTGTTCAGTCGAAAATTGAAGTCAATACAATATATGATTAAAAAGTGGAGAAATATTCTAGGTTTATTTGCAAAATTATTCCATTAGGAGAATGTATGGCCAAGATAATTCTGAGAAAAAAATAAGTTTTAAGAAATGGAGACTAAAAATCCGCTAAGTGATTTTGTTACTAAGATGATTGATTTGTCCACCGGAGAACGTGAGTTCCTAAAAAAGTAGCCAAAAGTGTCTTGAAAATGTTTTAACATTTGAGTCAGCGATTTTTTTAAATAAATTAATCATATATTTTGTGCGCTTCTGCATTTGAATTTGCTTCCAATTTTATTAAATTTTACACAGAAGTCAATTTTCTTTACTTTCCAATCTATTGAATTGACTTTTGAAAGTCTGGCGAAAAACTCCCTAGCCGGCCCTATACTTTTATTCCATAGTAATAATAGTCAAAAACTTTATAACTTTACGTTTTCGAGATGTCTCGAATGCCTCTGGCTCTTTTTGTCTCCAAAATATCTAACAAGTTTGAATAAATCAAAGCATCACCATCGATCCCACTCTATGACATTGTCAATCAAAACAAATAAAATGATAATGTTCAAAAGGGACTCTAAAATTCAATATTTCAATAAAAATAATTAAATAAAATAGTAAACTCAAATTAACTTTCGGATATTGAAAATTAAGACAAAAATGAGCCTCTCATTATATAAAAATTAATTGAAGTTGAACATATACTTTATGGTGGAGTATTCAATTAATTCGAGTAAGTGGCGAACACAGAACTTTAAAGTTGGGGGAGTTGCCATTTTAAAATTTGTTCAAATTTACTATTCTTGGTCAACTAACGGTCAACTGGACAGAAATCATCCATTTGGAATGTAGATGCAAGTTTTTTGAAGGTTTGGTACCGTGGGTGGCACAAAACAACGATTTGAGCAAAGTCTGCAAAAATTTGAAAGATTTGGTACCTTGATTGCAATTTTCCCTATAAATAATGTTGCATATTCACTTTATAGTACTTTTGGCATTTAGTTTAAGATTCATATAAAGAGATTTATGAACATGAGCAAGTTCATTGGTTTACGTGATTTGAAATTTTCCTATTTCAAGATGTGATCGTTGTATCTTAAAAGACGAATACCAAAAAATCATCAACAAATGTGCGAGGACATCATTGACAAATAGTCGAACTCTTATATCGATCAAAATTTCATTCCTTGTATTTCTTATTTCTACATTTCATGAATTTGATAATTCAAATTTTTGAACCTAAAATGTTAGTTATCAAATTATAAATTATGATCTTTTTTAAACAAAAGTCAGGAACATTAGTACGATAATATAAATTAAAATATAGTGCATTGTGTAGCATAAATAAATGTCCTTTTATTCATTCTTCCTTAAAATTATACATTTTTATCCATTCTACCCTTTTAATAATATCTCATTTGCTATTTACATTCCATTTTAAAGGAGAATTTAATCGAAAAGCATCGACAATGATTAATAGTTTTATAAAATGGAAATGTTTGAAATAGTGCTCCAAAATATCCCTACAATATTAAAAAGATGCAAATTGTGTTACTATTCCTTTGACATCACTTTCGTCGTCATGCTGATGTAATATATCTATTTTTTAATTATGGATTGGAAACGACATTGTTCCACTTACACGCGATTACCATCCCGCTCATTTATTCCATTTCCCACGCAACCATCTCTACCTCCTCATTATCAGATACGTTCTTGACATTGAAAACCCTAGCAAGAAAATCCAAAAATTTCTGTGAAGCAATTTCGACGAAAACGGCATCGCCTATTATGTATCAATAATAATGCCATGCTTTCATCTTTGAATCTCTCCGACTCTACAAAAAAGATTATTGTTGAGTAGGTGAGTTTTTCTTCATTTACTTTATGGGGTTGCCCTGTTTCTTAATAGTATAGGATTTTATGTCTACCTTCATCAGTCTTCTGACACATTTTTTGTGAGAACGTGTGCTTTACTTGGCTTTTCAGAATTTTATAGGTTCTCTATTTTTTCCGATCCTCTTTGCTCTTTCTTAGTATTTATGTTTTTCAATTTTTGGTAATTTATCAGAGAAATCTTTCCATTGTATTGTATTTGCTTAAGTTTCTGCAAGTTTTAGATGGTGCTCTATAGTTGAAGTTTAAGTTTTAACAAGTTTTAGGTGGTACCCTAATTTGCTGAAACTCACTATGAATGAATAATGAAATTAATAATAATTTTCAAGGAGTTGTTGGAAATTTTATGAATTTGAATATGAATGGATTGTATGAAACCGTTTGGGTTGATTTTGACTCAAAATGAAAAAAAATAAAAAAAATCAATCGTGTCTTCATTAAGTACGGAGACATGTCGTGTCTCCGTGGGTGCACACGAGACGCAGTCATGTCTCTGTGTCTCACTTTATTAATAATAATAATAATATGTATATAAAATTATGTGTCTCTCCGTGCGTGCACGGAGATGTCTTCGTGTCTTTTTTTTCTTCATCTTTGATTCAACTGGCCAATCACGTATTATCTTTAAATAACATTTTAAAACTAATTTCCAACACATTAGGTTTCTAAATTTTCTCTAACTAATACATGTAGTTATTTTTGTTTATATTTTAGAATTTGTCCGCCATAATATAGCGTATATCAAGTAATATTAGAATTCTACACGTGGTAAGTTTTTTTTTTATTACATTGTTCTTATTTCACGGTCTTTTTTTCTTATCGTCAATTTCAGTTATATTAATAACAATTACTCTTGTAGCTAAAAATTAAATATAGATGCTTATCTGTTTTCTTTGTAGTAGAAATATTATGTCAAATATAATTCTTTGATTCAAATGGCCATCTCATATTATACTTGAATAACATTTTGAAACTAATTTCCAACACGTTAGGTTTTCGAATTTTCTCTAACTCATACATTTAGTTATTTTGTTTATATTTTAGAATTTGTCTGCCGTGCTACGTATATCGTAATTACTTATCGTTTGGAATTTTTCAGGAGTTGAGAAGATTGCAAATATCAAGCAATATTGGAATTCGATACATTGTTTTTATTTCACAGTCTTTTTTCTTATCGTCAATTTTAGTTATATTAATAAAAAAATTTCCTGTAGTTAAAAATTAAATGTAGATACTTATCGATTTTCTTTGTAGTAGAAATATTATGTCAAACAGAATTGATCTACTAGACCGTTCCATTCAAGTAATAACACCTTCATTGGATCATAATTTTCGTTCGGTGTGTTTTAAAATGATGCCATTTGTTAACGTTTATTCATTATTAATGAAATTGTATATAAAGTAAATAACATTTTTATGAGATTTTTTTTTTCTTTTTTTTTTTTCTTACGGTCGCTTCCTAGATCTTTTGTTTGTCGCTCAGGACATGACCTTAGTGATACAATATATTTGATTGGTTATGATGAAATTATTTGCAACAAACAATTAGAAAAAGTTGATGATAACGTGTTTCTTGCTGGTGGATGACCACAATTCTTTGACCACCATAATTTACAACATAGTTATGTTATCATCTTTGAATACAACGAAAATTCTACTTTCGATATTTGAGAATTTAGGCGTAGAAGTGATTTATGAGCATGATACATTTGAGGTTGAGATGTCACCTAATGGCAATCCTATTTTTCGAGTAACATTAGAGGTTGATTGAGATAGTTATCGAAAAATTGTAAGCTCCTCTTTAAGTTAAATATTTTGTAAATTGTGTCATTCTTGCTATAAACCATTTTCATATTAATTGCTCTCACCTAATTCTAAATTTTTCTATTTATAGATTTGTGAATTTATTTTGTAGTATGTACCCGGACCTTTCGCTCGATTGTATCTACCAAAATTTGTCCAGAATGTACAAATTCATGATCATTCACATTACAATTGGCCACTACGAACAAATCTAAGAACAAATGGTGAGGTGTGATGTCTCACCATAGGTTGGACATGCTACGTTAGAGAGAGACAACTTCAAATAAGTGACACATGTGTATTTGAACTTGCGAAGAATGAAATCCCAATGTTCATAGTGTACAAAGTGTATCGCACCGATGGAAGTTGGACTCTTACATGAATTGTACATTTTTCCTTTTTATGTTTCACGTTTACTTATTACAGCATTAATTTTGTCTTCTTATGTACAAAAACTACAAAATTAAATCCATTAAGATTTGGATTTCTAATTTGCATGTGCTATTTTTCCTTTCATATTTGCATTCAATTGGTACATTTTACTTTTTCTGAGTATAGTCGTTAGAGAACTTTGACTTTAATACTTTTAATTAATCTATATATGAAATCCTATATTTGGACTTCATTGAATGCTATATCACCATCATTCGAAGACAAGCATCATTCTATCTGAAATTATTCCAAATAAGTTAACAGTTTTAAGACTCTTTTATGTAGCTATTCTTCAGTCGTTTTGTATTTCATTCTTACACTTCTATATAGAACATATTGTGTTGACATATTTCTGTAATCTTTAAAAACATTGTGCCTAAAAAGAAAATCAAAGATGCATTTCTTATTTCGAATGGTGTGTCGTTTATGATGTAGCTCACCGAATATAAAAGTTTGCTCGATAATGTTATAACTAATATATACATGTCTTTGAATAGATAATCACCATAGTAACATTTCTTACAAAAGTATAACGGGCATCGTGCAATGCACGATCCATAGTATTGACTATAAATGCTTTATGATATAGACTGACTATATAATTCTCACTCTAATATTTCACAACATTATTGACTCAGCCAAAACATGTCATGTGTCATAAATGTTTACTTGAATTGCAATCTGCAAAGTGCAAACAATTAAATTTGTACTGTATCTGTTGATCTCAATTTTTGTACCTCAAACCTTGTCAACAGATTTCAAAGCCTCCCACGTCCACGTAAGCTTGATTTCTATGCTTTAGGACAAAACATTAACTACACGCGACTTCCTTCGGTGGTGTGGAGTCGTGGCGCGCAATCTGACGATTAAGTTAATTGAAGTTGAAAGTGTTTGAGTATGGGAGGTGTTTTGGACGCGAGCATCCTTTCTAAAAAGTGGGCTGGCTTTGGAGAAAATACGTGATAGCAAAAAAAGCAAAGCTATAGTTTGAAAGTCTAAACTTGCATTACCCTTGGAATACCGGTTGTGCAAGCTTTTGTAGTAGAATATAATGGATGCTGAGCGTAAGATGAAAATAAACATGACCTCATCCGTGCATGCGATTGAGGCATTTTGTCAAACGTATCAATTAATCATGGACATTTAATGCTAATATCATTTTGTCACCCAAATGTCTGACACGAGAGTTAGATTTGACCAGATTGGTTGAATAGGGCGGCGATAACAGTGAATTTCACGTCAATCACTTATTAAGAATTTTATGAAAGATCTCATGTTGTGCTCCTTGTAGCCTTGCTCCATGTGAATGGCTCTTCGTATGGGGCTGACTCAAGCAAATGAGCTCGACTCTCTATAGAGGTTCAGCCTTCATCATGGATTCTGCCGAACTGCCACTTGACCGGAATGATGAGTGTAGACGACATGGAGTTTTTTGGAGTCTCGTTGGAAGATGTGTAACAATATTCACTTCTTATATCCTTGTTTGATCTCTATTATTTTCAAAATACTTTAATAAACTAATATTATAAGAAAATTCAAAAAAAAAATTCTTATTTTTTAACTACACATTCTCCATCAAATTATTATTTAAAAATGTATTTTTACAAAAAAAAAAAAAAGGGACTCAAATGAGCTCTATATATCAATAGAATTAATTACATTCTCATTTTGTTACAAGTCAAATCAAACACCATTTAATTCGTGTGTTGATAAATATTATTAGGAAATAATGTTTTTTAAATAGTGATATGATATCAAATATCTATCTATATATAAAAAGTGTGTATTTAACGGAATTTGTTGGTTTAACGGAAAAACTAACGGAATTTCTTGATTTAACGGAAAAACTAACGGAATTTTTTTAATTTAAAAATCATTTAACTCCATAATTGGGCTTCAAAATTTACAATTCTAAAGCCCATGTAGAAGTATTGGATGTCATGCTCATTTTATAGATACACTTCTCTCCAAAGGTTTCATAAACTTTCAATGTGGGATTGTGCATTTTATATATGCTCTTAACTCCAATAGTTTTATAAATTTCCAATGTGGGATAGTAACAAAAAAAAAATGTTAAAATACTCATCAAAATCATTTTAAAATGTATGTCTAATTGACTAATTTGATTTTGAATTACAACTAATTAAATTGTAATATTCACTTTCATTCTTTCATTTATTTAATTTTCAAATTTAATTTAAATTACACTTGATTATTAATATATTAATGTTAGATATTATTTTTTATAAGTTTAAAATATTTTAATTTAACAAAGTAAATTATTTTAACATATTTATTTTTAATTTTTAGTGTTGGGACTAATTGTAGGATATATAATAAATCTAATTAGTAAAGATAGATTTACTTTAAATTATTTTTATGTATTTATTGCATTCGATTCGACCGCAGTTGAATTTCCACAAACTTCATGTCGGAATCATTCTCGATTGTGAATCAAAATCCTTCATCTCCATTTTCAGATATCGAAATTATCAAATCCGCAAACTTTTCGTATAAATCCTATGATTAATACTCATGTTTAGTTCCTTAATTAATAAAAAAATCAAAATTCTCCTAACACTATTTGACAATATTATAGTATTATATTAAATATTTAGTAAGTATTATTTTTAAATATTAGATGATTTTATGATATAGTAAAAAATCTTTTTTTTTTTATAATATAGAAAAAAATATTTTTTAAAATAAAAATATATTTAATGTCTTAAAAATAATTAAAATAATATTAAAAATACGAAACGTATTATGACGCTTATCCTTCGTATTGACACGCCTAAACTTGTGATTCTTGATTCTCAACATCGACATCTTGCAACGCATTACGCCTTTTAGAACATTATTAATAAATGAATGGAAAATGCAAAAAAATTTGTACTACTACATTTTAGTCACTAGGAAAAAATGAAACTAAAAAAAATGGATGTGGATATTATCAATTTAAAAATGCTAATAGTTTATTTGGTAAGGTACATTGAACTCAATGAAGAAAAAATATTTATTTATTTAGTTTTGTATTATAATGTTATCTATTATTTTATTATGTATAAAAGTTCATGATTAAATACAAAATTTAATATAATATAATAGTACGAAACACAAACTTATACATTTTAATTTAGAATTTAACACTATTCAAGTTAAAATTAATATATCACAATGTGTAATTATTTATCAATTACATAAACATTACATCATTAATTATTTAATGAACCAAAAAAATTATATATAACTAAGCAAACGTGCATTGCACGTTGCTTAAACCTAGTATGTTTAAAAAGTAAAGAAAAATTATTGATGTGATGAAAAATATTACTTTATTGAAAATGAGTGGTTGAAAATAAATTATGAAATAATGTATTTTGAATGGCTTTTTCTCTTTTAATTTTCATGAATGACAGAGTGAGGCAAAACGTGCACCTTGAATAAATCCCAAAGTGGCACCTAAAGGGACTAATGGTTTCATCGCTATCCAGAGTTGATGGCTGCAGGGATGTGTCCCACCTGGCGTACTTTAGAATCCCCAAGTCAATTAATGCATATTATGCCATGAATATCCTGTGAGGGTTCGGTACTAGTAGATAGTTCACGTTAAATAAATCCAGAGTTAATGGCTGCAGTGATGTGTCCCACCTGGCGTACTTTAGAATCCCCAAGTCAATTAATGCGGGTTCGGTACTAGAAGATAGTTCACGTTAAATAATTTACGTATAGAAAGAAAACGCTCTAGCCTCCGTTTGTTTTCCATACAAATTTATTAAAAATAAGAAATATGATCGTTATATATCACATCAAGTCTTCAAATTTGAATTTCTATCTATTTTGTGGGCCCAATAACAATTATATTTTTCATTTTCATTTTACAATAATGCGCATTGGAGGCTTAAATTATCCAGATTCTTAATTTTTTTTTGTTGTTGAAAAAAGTACGTCTTTATTAACGCTTTAAATTATAAATAAATAAAAAAAATAGTATTTTTGAAATCTTCAACCTTCCCCTTGTATAGTGTTGATATCCCTAACCTTCCATTTATAACACTGAAGTCCTCAATTTTTGAAAACTATGCGAGCCTGATCCCAAAGTCATGGAATTGGATAACTTGACCATTAAAAATCCGTTATGGCCGTTATTGGGTCCCACCCGTCTAATAAAAGTCAACAATAACGGCTATATTTTCAATTTTAATCTGATTTTAATCTCTATCACACACCCTCTTAAATTGAAAGAAAAAGGTGAATGAAAGAAAAAGAAAGAAAAAGAGAAAGAAAAAATTGATGTCTCTTCTCCCACCCCATTAACTCACCCCAACCATAAGGCCCATCTCCACTCGAAGGTCCCAAATAGCACTCATTAATCCTGCAAAAAGCTCGTTTAACCCCATTATCGAAAGAGACTATCCACTAAATTATCGGATTTTTTTTTTTAATCTTCAATAATTCGTCCCAATAGGATAAACTAACTTTTTAACTATCAAATACCCGATTTCGTTAGTTGGGCTACACTCATAGAGTTTTCAAAAGTCGAGGATGCGAGTATCACAAATGGTAGGTTGAGAATTCAAATATCACACTTGTGAAAAATGGAGGAAAAATTTATCGTTGTGTGATAGAAATTCGTTGAGAATAGATTTTGCAAAAAAAAATAATTTTTAAAAAGTAAGAAAAATTATGATTCGTGTGTAAAATTAATTTATGAAGAACATATATGATTAAAAATGAATTTTAGAATGGGAAAAATTCATTTTTCCTACATTTACTTTACCCTATTTCAAAAATATCAAAACAACTTTTACATTTCAAAAATAAGATATTTTAACCTATACATACATACACATATAATATAATATAATATATAATATAATATATATATATATATATATATATATATATAACCCACCCCCACCTCCACCACCCCTACTGCTCCGGCGATCGCTCCGGCCACTACTCCGATTCCGACGAATACTCCGGCAACCATTCCGGCTACTACTCCGGCGAACGTTCCGACGACTACTCCGATTCCGATTACTATTCCGATGACCATTGATGGTCATAGCTTACATGTTGTATGGTCACAGTTCAGGTCACAAGTCAAGTCACAACACATTGTTATTTGTTTGTAATGATTGATTGATAAGTCTCATATCTTTTTATACGGTCACAGCCCAGGTTACAGACTCCGTCCGCATTTGATGGTTAAATTGTAGTCTGAATATTAAATATGAACATGTAAATAAATAGTAGACTTTAGTGTTGTTCAATCATATTTTTTATTTGTTCAAAGTTGTTTGGATTTCAAATCATGGTCCTGATCAATATTTCAAGTCACAGACCAGGTCATAGCCACAGCCACAACCCAAGTCACAAGTTTGCAGCTCAGGTCACAGCTCGGATCACAAGTTCGCAACCCAGATCACAGCTCAGAAAATAAGTTCGCAACCCAGGTCACAACTCAGGTCATAAGTCACAGCTCAGGTCACAGCTCAGGGCATAAGTCACAGCCCAGGTCACAGCCATAGTCGTCCACACCAACACCAACTCATCGTGACCTCCAGCAACCATCGCCACTACAAAACCGCCCCACCACTGCCAAATTCAAAATAACACATCCCGAATCGCCGATCCACCACCACAAAACCGCCACTGCACACCGGAGCTAGTGGAGCCGTTTTGATGCCCGGCACCAACCTACTAGCCACGGGCCCACGGTTCATGTGCTACTGAAATCCAGTAGATCGCCCTCCTCCTTGCCAACAAAATCACCATTTTCGCTACAAAACACCACACCGCCGGAATCACATCCATAGCCGCCGCCGCCGCCACCACCACCACTTAAAACACCACACCAAACCCACGTTAGATCCACCCCAACCGCCGGATCCACACTGCCATCAGTCGTCGAGCAGCGTCGCGACAGGCCCACGGTTCATGTGCTACTGAAATCCAGTAGATCGCCCTCCTCCTCGCCAACAAAATCACCATTTTCGCTACAAAACACCACACCGCCGGAATCACATCCATAGCCGTCGCCACCACCACCACCACCACTTAAAACACCACACCAAACCCACGCTAGATCCACCTAAACCGCCGGATCTACACAGCATCAGTCGTCGAGCAGAGTCGCGACTGCCAGCGTCGCGACGCTGCTGTTGGCAGTCGCGCGAGGCTACTGTTGTCATAGCAGTGTCGAGCTACTGCCGGCAGCAGCTTCGCGACTCCGGCAGTCGCGAGGCGCTGCTGTGACGGTGAAACGGAAGGGAGGGAGAGGTGGCGGTGAAACGGAAGGGAGAGAGAGGTGAGGCTTCGCCGAGAGAGGTGGTGTAGGGAGAGAGAGAGAAGGCGGCGTCGGTTTGCATAGAGAGACGGTAGCTGTGGAGAGAGAGAGATGATAGATTGAATAAATTAGGGCTTGTTAATTGTAATGTGTGTATATTGTAATTAAATATAATAATATTAATTTGGGGTTTGGTGGGTGTATATAAATTTTTATAATATTATTATTAATATTTAATTAAATATAAAAAAACATGTATCTATATCTAAAATATCTGATTTTTGAAAATTAAAAGATTAAATCTGATTTTAGAATTTGAATCTCCAAAAGTAGGGAAATGAGTAATTTCCACTTTTTAGAATTTTTTTTTAAAAATGGGGTTTAAAAGGAATTAGAATAATTAATTTTAAACTTCTATCCACCTAGCCTAACATACTCATCCTGCTCCATCTCTGCTAGGCCATCTATGACACTATAGTACGACGTTGAAAGATGGGCTAAATCCTATATTTTTATCCACATCTATTCCCAAAATATTTTGATCCATATTTATTCCCAAATAAAGCCAAAATACAAGTAGGAATTCGATTACTCTACTGAATTCAAAAACAGATTAGAAAAAGAAGAAAAATCTGATGGAATCAATGGCTGAGCGACGGATTAAAGCAATTCAATCACATCTGGTTCCCGCCAACGATGAATCATTACTAAGGATCTCTGCAAATCCCGCCGCCGGTGAATTCTTTAACGGTAATACATGCTTGCAGATTTTTATTTATTTATTTATTTTCGTGTTGTTAATTTTATGGAGATTGAAGAATGAATGTCTGAATTAGTCTGGGAGAGAGTATTAATTGGGGAACAATTTCTATAGTAAGTTTATATGATCCTTCTCTTTTTTCCCAGTTTGGCACCAACTTTTGTTCTATGACGACAAGCACCCCCTTTTAGCTTTTATTACTCTTAATTTCTTTGACAGCAAAGACGCGAAAAGTTGAATATCTTGTTAAAGGAAAAGAGAAATCTATATTTAAACCAAGTATATTAAAGATTACAATTAAAGATTTTTATTTCACGGGTTCCTTAGTTTACTTGATGGCAGGCGGGATTAAGTTTGAATTTTAGAACACTTTCAAATCTAAAGATTTTATGTTAACTACAGCTAGAATGTCCTTCTAGTCATTGTAGACTAGAGACAGTCATATTGTCTCAGAGAGTGAAAAAATGATTGATTTAGGTATTTAGGATCAATTTATTAATTAAGGAGGATTTGAGATGATGTAATTCATACGAATAGAGTGAGTTGCACTATTGGATTCATGTGATTGGAAGATCACTATCAAGTCAAAAGGTAAGCCCTACAAGATACAGTTATTAGATTAGCTATGTTTTATGGCAGGGAGTCGAGTGGTTAGCAGAAAATATGTACATAATATGTACGTAGTAGCAATAAAATTATGAAGGTGGATGTGTGATCATACTAAAGGAATAAAATGTGAAATAAGGATACATGCTGCCAATTGCAGGTGACACCAATATATGATAAACACAGAGGAATTGTGACTTAGATGGTTGGACTAGTTGGAGCGTGCGTTGCTAAGACCTAAAGAAGTTCTTGTTCAAAAAAGTGTCAATCCTAATAAATTAGAAGATGCAAAGGTAGGCCAAAATTAGCCTGGTTTGATGAGGTGCAAAGGATGTGATTCCATTTGACCTTTCAACAGATGTAGGCTAGCAATGGATCAAAATGGAGGGATGAAAAATGATTCATGCACCCGACCCCAAGGTTATTTGAAATAAGCCTTAGTTTGTTATTGTGTTTTGTAATCATTTCCCCTCTTGACTGGGTGATTTGCTATATATTTTTTTTAAAAACTTTCAAGGTAAAATAATATATTTAATTGTCTTTTGGTTAATTGAAAATAATTTATCTGGAGGCCAGAAATTTCATTTACACTATATCAAGTCAAAACCAGATTACAGGTAATGCCTCCCAAACAAAAAATAGTTTGAAATAGAACTCTGTTGAATTTAACAAACTAGGGATAAGCAGAAGCCAGGTTTGGAAGCTCGTGTTTGAAATGGATAATTTTTGTGACTATTGCTTGTACCATGAAATATTTTTGAATTCCTTTGAAATCTTCTGATAAATTTTTCTCATGTTCATTCTTCCAAGCATCTATTAAAGTCCGATTATCCTATTAGTTATGATGATGGGCTTTTAATATTGACCAGGTCAGAGGTATAGTGTAGTTCTTCCTGAGAGATTGCAGACTGGGAAGTGGAATGTATACAGGTAGACATCTCCCTTAGTTATTTATAAACTATTCACAATTATTTGTGCTGTATTATTCTACTTGGACCTTTTGATAATTGTTATTTCATGGCAGATCCGCACTTTCTCCTTTGAAGCTAGTTAACAGTTTTCCAGATCATTCTGAAATCGTCACGTTGCATGATAACTTCGTGTGAGAATTTCTTCAATCATTTCTACATGCAAATTTTATCCCTTGATATTCATTTTTTATTCTATGCATAACCTGTGAATGTTGAGTTCCATTCTTAACTCTTTTGAAACTTTTAAGCTTTACTGCAGCTGCATCTGCTCTAATTTAGTTATTTTGACTTCATATTTGTTTTCTACACCATCGTGTGTTCAGGCATGCAGTTGAAACTTTCCAAGATTACAAATACTTGGGTACACGTATTCGGATTGATGGAACCATAGGAGAGTAAGTTTATCTGTGAAGTTACCACCACCTGATAAGATTGAAAAATATTAAAGAAAGAAAACCTCAAAGATAATTTGTTTGTAATATATTTTCTTTTGATGCTGAAGATACAAATGGATGACATATGGAGAGGCAGGCACTGCTCGATCAGCATTAGGCTCAGGACTTCGCCATTGTGGACTACAACCGGTATGTTTGTTTGTTTTCCCTTGCATATATTTCTGCATTTAGTTAGTTGGACTATGCTATTAACATGGAATATTCTACCCACAAGGAAAAAGTGGTTCAATTTCTTTTAAAAAACCAGTAATACGCCAGAGTTGTTATGGATTATGTAAGAAAAATAATATCTTCTTTTTAATGGATATTTTAAATTCTTTAGTCTACTTCATTTTTTACCTTTGGTCTACTTCATTGTGGTTTTCGCTCCACAAAATGTCAAAATCTGTATGTGTTGGGTAATGAAGATAAACTTTCAAGGTCTACTTTATAGAGCGATGACATATTGATTTTTCTTGGAGCAGGGAGCTTGTGTTGGACTTTACTTTATAAATAGACCAGAATGGCTGATTGTTGATCATGCCTGCTCAGCATATTCATTTACTTCAGTGCCTTTATACGATACCCTTGGTGTGTAGGTGTTTGTTCAGTTGAGGCTTCTCTGTTCTAGTCTTGTTCATTGAGGTAGTGACCTTGTTTGGTTCATTCACAGGTCCTGATGCTGTTAAGTATATTGTGAATCATGCTGATGTACAGGCCATATTTTGTGTGACCAGTACTCTCAACACTGTGAGTTCTTTCTTCTTTTTACTCCTTACCTAGGGAGCCCACGATAAATCCTTTGACTCTAGTATTTCTGCTTTTGTTCAATAATAACACCGAAAAGCATGAAGACTTATGTATTTAATATAGAGTTTTAAAGACTTGGATTGACATTTTTAAGTGACTGACTTTTATTGACTTCACACTAATGCATTAATATTATTAAATTCATAGAAAAAACTTGGAATTTATAATGTTCTAATAATTTGCTGCAAGTAAACTACGTCAAAAGTCAGTAAACATAAACTATTAGCTCACTCTCTTTTTTCTTGTAAAACTATGAACTTCCCAATGGCCTGTTGATAAATTCAAAAATATGGCATGTGACTTATTTAATATATTTTCCAACCAAAATTTTTATCGAGTTCATAATCTCACTACTTGCGTTTATTAATCTATAGGCGATATCATTATAAGTCACCTCAATTACATAAATAAATAATCGAAGTACCAATTTTTAGAAACAGCTCAGTACTATTCTATGAATAAAATGAAATCACTAATGGTCAATATTATCAACAACACACCAGTGGCTATAGTAGACCTCCTCATTAGCATTCTCTATTTGTTGTTCTTGACTCGTAAATGTCAAGGAGATTGAATAAGATTCCGAAGATAATCGTAATTTTCGACGATCTTCAGAATCTTATTCAATCTTCGACGATTTTCGGAATCTTATTCAATTTCCTTGAGAATAAAATGGTCCACAATTGTCCCTTTGATCATCTAACATCGATGAAAATGATTGAACTTCATCATATCAGAATGACACTCCCTACAAAGAAGATTGTGTAATTCTGCACAAGCTAACACTAGCTCTACTTGTGTTTCATATGGAAATGGAGGAGTTGTTTTGAAAATTGTGAATCTTGATTTTAATATGTCAAAGATCCTTTCACTAACATTCCTTGAGGATGCTTGTCAAAGATTGAACAACTCTTTTGCATTTTCAAACATACGCTAACCATTTTTTTTTAAGATGATAGCGACCTCCTCTAAATGGAGCTAAGAATTGACTGCAATTTGAAAATCCTCAATCCACCAAAAAATATTTACCTCTACTATTAAACTTGTAGAATTAGTAAGCAATGTATAACATGTATAATCATAAAATATATAAGTAAAATAATGCATTTTCAAAGTTACAAACTGCTAAACTTTATGGGAAAGGGTTTCATGACGATTACGATAACGGCTTGTATCACGTCCAATTATCGTAGCGGGAGTATGGGTACCATCAATTTCTCCAATGCAATCATAAAACAATTAACCATAATAATAAATAAGGAGAAAAAATAACACCAACATCAAATAATAACAATAATAATAGTAGTAGTAATAATGATAATGATTTCATCACTTACTTTAAAGTAAGGGTAAAATCTTGTACTTTCTCTTACTTTTCCGGCACTGCAGATCCAGGTTTAGCCATATACCTACTGCAACTGTGTTTCATGCCTTTGGAATCTTGTTGAAACTTTGATTAGTTGTGAAATGTGATCGCCCGTATGATTCACGAATTAAAAAATATCGATAATTTTAACCGACAATGAGTAAAAATTTTGCAAGCTTCAACACAAATAAACCTTGTATCCTGATTTTTTTTTCCTATAATGATGTTGCATAATTTTATAAACACGTCTGCATATATTCTATAACTTGTCGAAAGTTTTTTGGATCCTCATTTTATATTTTATGTATATAATCGTATCCATTTGAGGTTTTTTGTAAGCCATTTAGAGGAAGCTAGACCTGTTCGCATCACATGTTAATTCTAAGCTCATTTAGCATACAGTGCATTGCTTGAATTGCCATCAATGCATACCTCAATTTTCTCTCATTTATTCTTTTTCTATCCCTTCATAATGTACTTCATCTTCATGCATGTTGATACTAGACATTATATAAATAGAACACCTATAAAGAAATTAGAATGAAATTGTGTATGTGCTGTATTAAGGCCCCGTTTGACCCACATTTTTTTAGAATGAGAATGAAAAATATAGCCGTTATCGGGTCCCACACAAGAGATAGAAATTCAAAATTGATGGTTTGATGTGATGGATAACGGTCATATTTTTCATTTTTAAGGATGAAAAATGTGGCTCAAACGGGGGCTAAGTTATGGAGACAACAATTTTGTTAATGCAAACAAACCTAAGCATTGCTCGTTCAGAATACAATCAATAAAGATAATCAATAAGCAATCCCAAAACTGTAACATTTGTTACTAACTCAATTTATGAGTTACCCATTTAGAACACTTTTTGAGTGTCAACTTTATGAACTCAACTTCTTTGCTTTTGTATTAAGCAAGTCAATGGCCTTGAAATGAGCACCATCGAGATCTCCCTGATAATATCCCAACAAATGTATAAATTCAATCAATACTACAAGTGAGCTTGTATATGTTTTTGGCGAGCTTGTCCATAAGCTCTAATTGAATATTGTTGGTCTCAACTGATTTTCCTTCAAAGTTGGTTCTATTTCGTTTTCTAGTTGCTGGGGGATCTTTTGGACTTATTGGTTGAGAGAGTGATGGTGGAGTGAGGTGCCAAAGAGATGGAGACTGATATAAAGTTTCTTGTGTCACTTTGTAGGAATATTCCAGAACCAGAATTATTCATGAAGTTATCTAATGAATCACCACCTCTGTTTTCTTCTGTCTCAAATGTTATGGCATCAGTATCATCCTCTAGTCCAACTGCGTGTCTCCCAATAGCACTTCTATTTCCAATCAAAATTCTCAAATCTTCATAGTCCACAAAAGTGTAAGTGCGATAAGTTGAATTTCCATTTGACTAGTAAAGAACAAAAATACAGCAAGTGTTAACATATGAAACATACACATCACTAACTTGTTTTTTTTTTAAATAAATAAAGTTCACCATAATGTATTCATCCCAGACTCCATCACTGGCATTGAATTTCTTAGTCACAGGGTCTCATCCAAACCCAGAGCTACGGAAGCTTACAATTGTCAATGTACTTGTCGAACCCAGAGCTATAAAGAAACCTATAAAAGGAAATTTGCAGGCCAAGAAAAAAAAGTGGCAATTTGCAGTATACCTGCACGAACAAATTATGACATTCACTCATCAATGAGTATTTACATTATTGTGTGTACTCTCTCAGATTTTCCTCTGAAGCATAAGAATTTCTGCCCAGTCACTGTTCATGGAAGCTACTAGTCTTTTGTATGGCTGATACATTCGTATTTAATTTGTGGGCTTCCGTGTTATTGTACAAACCGCTTAAAGGCAAATCCTCAACTAAAACCACTAAACGAAAAAACTCTCAGTATTTCCTTGCAACTCTAATAACCATCCTTGTAGCATCTACAGCTACAAACTCGACCAAATCAGTTTTTTTTTTTCCAACAAAACAAGAAGCAGCAGAATCTTGAAGACATTTTCCTCTCCAGTTCTGGTTCAATGATGCCATATGATATTTTCTTGTTCCTATATTTTATACCCATTTCTACTGAACTTAAAATTTCATCTATGTTGCAATACCTTTGTTGTCTCAAAATTTGTTTAACATAGTCACTCCATCTATCGGTTGGCGAAAATAATGGAAAAGACCAGTGTGACTGTTAATCCATTAGGGGTGATTATGGCACAAGAATTGGTACCAATAATCAATGCTGGAAAGGAAAAAGACCAAGGGCAAGGAACAAGAGACTTCAACTTTAACCTAATTTTTTTTTTCCAGAAAATCAATTCTGGAGGAGAAAAATCCAACCCAACAACAGGAAGTTGATATGCCTTCTTTGTATTTTGTGATTTTGAAACTTAATTTCTTTTCTATGATACAGTTAGAGATGCAAAACATTTTCAAGAGCTCTGCAAGGAAAAAGATTAGGCAATCATGTCCATGTCTCAAGGAGAGAGGGAAAATATGTCTCAAGAATTATTGAATCAAGTGCATACGTGAAGATTTTTTCTTTATATTTCAAATTCCTAGATTTTCCCATTAGGTGTCCTCAGTAATTGAATGAGTATGCACAATGCAACTAATAGATGATACATGAAATGCTGAGAATTAAGGCTGCCCTTGGTTTTCTATAACCCTTGCAAACTATGTACCTCTTGTTGCAGATAATGGCTTTGCCACTATCTAAAAAGCCCACAAATAAGGAACAAGCATAAAAGAGAACTCTTCTGTCCTAATTGCTTTTTATGCACACTACCTCCTATCTTGTTTATATCTAAATTTTTAGAAACTTTGAGGTATAAAATTGCTTTTAATAGCAATAATTGAACTATTAGAAAAATAAGACAATCTTCCTTTAGCAGTTTTTCTTTTTTCTTTTTCATTATAAAACACAACGGAAGCAATTTCTCCATGAATTTTAATAGTATATTCAGTTCATGTTGGCCTCCTTATCTAGAGAAAAATTAAGTGAACATCCATTATACCCAATATAAAGTCGTTTTAAAAAATATATGTACATATAAACACAAATAATTGCATGCGAACTCTGGAAATTCCATTTCATTCCTTGAACAATACAACTGAGGATGCTAATACATAATCAACTTTTTGAATCCATCTTCAAATCCATATAAACCCTATGCCGCCAATCGCAATTCCGCACACCCTAACATATGCCAATAAAAGAGAAGAAAATAAAAAAATAGTTATTACCTGATGAGGAAGAAGCTTTTGGGTCAAATAGATCAGAAGCCGATGATAGAGAGAGGAGTGGCTGAATATTTGTTTAATTTCTCCAAAGAAAGACTTTCGAAGTTTTTAGGTCGATTGGATGGAAATAAAGAATTTTGCTATTTATACTTGCCACCA
This sequence comes from Fraxinus excelsior, assembly GCA_019097785.1. Lineage (NCBI taxonomy): Eukaryota > Viridiplantae > Streptophyta > Magnoliopsida > Lamiales > Oleaceae > Fraxinus > Fraxinus excelsior. Next base: position 28,625,595 of record CM032639.1, on the reverse strand, counting down.
AAAAGTCTACCAAAGTCTAGCACTTAAATTTTTTAGTAAAATCATTGACGTTTTGAGTAGTCCAGAATTTTGTTGGTTTTTAAACAGTCTAAATTGTATATCACATATTTAAAAGTCTATATTGAATACACCTAGAATTTAAACTCCATAAAACTCTTTAAATTTTTTAATTAAATACACCCCCCAAGACTAGGGCTGGACATGGGTTAGTTCAGTTCTCTTTATAATCGAACCGATCCAAAATTTTCGAGTATTTAATAAATGGAATCGTCAGGTCCAAATATAATTATGGAACCGTTCGGGTTCGGTTCGATTCGTTTCCGTGTCATAATTAAATTTTTTAACATTTACAGTAATATTACATAAATACAACTAATGACATGTTCATTGTCATTCATGACTTTTACAAATTAACGTAGCCCAATTTAAAAACATATAAATAACAAGCCGTCCAATAAGATTAATTCAATGTATAAAAAAATCAAAAAGTAGATACTAATATTAAAATATTGGTGATCCATATTAATAATTCATTTGCTTCAAGCAGTTTGCATAAAGAAAATGAAATATAAATTAAAAGTTATAGAAATAAAATATTTTTAAATATTGGTAATACTTACCAACTATTTCATTTAATCAGTAGCTATTGTCGTCGGTGAAATGAATGAGCTTCAAAATTGATTTAGGAATGAGGATGTAGCTTTTAAAATTATCAAATGATTTGAGTTTATCCGTACGCTGCTTACCAAATGAAATTGGAATGGAAAAGGGGAAGGATAAAGCCCAAATGTTGGGCTAATAAAAAATGGGTTGATTTCACAAATGGTCACTGAAGTTACCTGAAAATTTCAAAACGGTCACTGAAGTTTCAAAGTTTCAGAAACGGTCACTGAAGTTTGAAATTTCTTTCAAAACGATCACTAAATTTTCAGATTTTTTGGCCAAGTTTGAGGCAATTTTTCGGCAACTTCCGATCACCAAAATCGCCGATTTCGGATACCGTTGGAAAGCCCACGATGTCCTCTTCAATTACCACCAAAAAATCTCCCAAAAACTCTAAGTGAATCGACCAGAATAAACCCACGAAGTCGGCAACTGAAAATTGTGAAAATTTGCCCAGATTTTCAGATTTTTTGGGCAAGTTTGAGGCAATATTTCGGCAACTTCCGACCACCAAAACTGTTGATTTCGGATACCGTTGGAAAGCCCACGATGTCCTCTTCAATTACCACCAAAAATCTCCCCAAAACTCCAAGTGATTTGGCCGGAATAAACCCACGAAGTCAGCTACCCAAATTGGGCAGATTTTCGGACTTTTATGCCCGGTTTGGGTAGCTGACTTCGTGGGTTTATTCCGGTCAAATTACTTAGAGTTTTGGGGAGATTTTTGGTGGTAATTAAAGAGGACATTGTGGGTTTTCCAACGGTATCCGAAATCGACAGTTTTGGTGGTCGGAAGTTGCTGAAATATTACCTCAAACTTGCCCAAAAAATCTGAAAATCTGGGCAAATTTTCACAATTTTCGCTTGCCGACTTCGTGGGTTTATTCCGGTCGATTCACTTGGATTTTTGGGGAGATTTTTGGTGGTAATTGAAGAGGACATCGTGGGCTTTCCAACGGTATCCGAAATCGGCGATTTTGGTGGTCGGAAGTTGACGAAAAATTGCCTTAAACTTGGCCAAAAAATCTGAAAATTCAGTGACCGTTTTGAAAGAAATTTCAAACTTCAGTGATCGTTTCTGAAATTTTGAAACTTCAGTGACCGTTTTGAAATTTTCAGGTAATTTCAGTGACCATTTGTGAAATTAACCCAATAAAAAATTAATTGGCTAAACTTGGCTGATTTGTTTAATTAACTTGCTAATTTGTTTAGAAAAAATTAAAAAAATTTAATTATTTCAATATAAAAAATTCTTTAGATTTGGTTCTTATTAGGTTCTTAACCAAGAACCGACCCAAACCCACCAGTTTTCGATTCAGATACCTGTTCGGGTATTTAACTTATGAAGAACCGCTTAGTTCGGTTCGGGAGTTTTGTCGAAACCCTACCTAAGACTAGTGTTGTAATTAGTTGCACATATTCCGGCTAAATGCATGTTTGGTATTAGTTACAAACAAGTAATAATAGTAAGCAAGATGCAAATACTTGCTTGAAGAGCCGACAGATTTCACATTGTATGTTTACTGTATTTATTGTATGGTTACCATAAAATTTTATACATATGCTATCTGTCGTGTTCCCATTTTCCTCGTGCTGGATTGGAGAAGAAATAGATTTATGTTGTAATTTGATGTAGTTAAACAGATGCCATATAACTGGTTTCTAACGTTCCATTCTTTTTTCTAAAATGGGCAGTTGCTAAGCTTCCTATCGGAGATTCCATCTGTACGTGTAATAGTGGTATGTCCATGTAGAGCTTTTGTGGGATTTTTAGTCAATCTCATATAATCATAGTGCATGATTTTCTGTTCTGCTAATGTTTATCCCCTGGCATCTTAAATTATTTAGGTAGTGGGAGGGGTAGATGAACATCTCCCATCTCTACCTTCTAGATCGGGAGTTAAGCTGATATCATACTCAAAGCTACTTGGTCAGGTATTTGAAATCTTCTGAATAATGGATTACGCTTTCCTCTTTCTGTAAGTGTTTTATGATGGTTATAACTGTCATAAATACCTTTACTGTTGTCCATGACAGCCACCATGGAAATGAATTCAATTGATGAAGTAAAAAAAAAAAAACTATACTGACATACGTAAAAGTATATATGATTGGAGACGACTTAACAAGTTTAAATTATAAAGAAAAAGAGACGAGTTAAAGCGTTTTTATTTGACTGGAGAAGATGACCTTTAATAAGTGCAATGATGTTTGAGATTCATCTAGTCAAGAAGAGATATGCTAGATAAACTTTCATACTGGAGATCAAGAGGGTTGGCAGGAAATTTTAAAAGGACATTTCAGTACTACTGGAAATTTATCCCCCTCCGCTCCTTGAGTTCCATGATTAAAAATGCAGTGAAACATTATTCCTCATCAAACTTTCTCCTATGCAGTGGACTCATTTCTGACTGTTCATCTTCTCTAATGTGGTGCTTTTCCTGCCTTGATTTACTTTGCTTTCTGTGGTTATATCTTGTAGGAAATTTGCAGTTCTGCTTTCAAAAACATGGAGAGTTAGTCGACATTTTTATTGAAGCATATCCTTCAATTAGAGTATAGCTGAACTAAGATAAGGGAAAAAGTAGGAAAAATAGGAGAGATTTCAATTCATTTATAGAACTTGGAGAAGCTTTTTCTAAATCTGTGCTTTGATGTCTAAATTAACTGCATGTTCCAAGATAGTTGTTTCATTCAGATAGGCAATTACATATTTGTTTCTTGATATTGGACACCTTGCACAGTGCAAGAGCAAAATAGGGAAAACGTTAGTACCTAGTTCGAGAAAAATTGTCTGTCTGCAGATGTTTTCATTTTTGTTTCTGTACATCAAACGTGATATCTGTAACACGATTGAAGGTCTTTAACTTGTGCTATGTTACTTAGATTTCGTCTACAAGAACTTGGTCTCTTAAGAATTGATTTATAAACTTCTCTTAGATGTAAAAAGAAAATCTCAAACAGTCAAACTTGTAGTTCTACTTCTCTGAAGATGCATTTACGCAATAAGAAAAGACGTTACGATCAAATTAACTCGCTGAAATGTGAATATTAGAGTTCTCAACTTGTAAAGTTCTAATATGCAAAAGATGGTATACCTAAAACAGTTGATGGATTTATCTCATGGATGCGCTTTCTTTCTGATATTATATTGTTTATCGATGCTTCTTGACATTGTTGTTGATATCTATGTTAGTAGTTGGATATGTGAGTCTTTTATTCTGGTGCAGTTAGTTCTCCAGTTGACTACTACTATTTTTTGTCCATAATAGGAGAATAAAATAGAATCATACTATTTATGGGTCTTAATTTGGTGATTGGTGGTGGCACCATGACGGAAACACTGTTTCCTATTACAGATGTTTCTGTTTTCTGACTGATTACTGAATGAATAAAATTTTAATCTGCTAAAATTGTTTTCCCTTACAGGGCCAAAGTAATATCCATCCATTTTGCCCTCCAAAGCCTGAGGATGTAGCCACTATATGCTATACGAGTGGTACTACCGGGACACCTAAGGTAGCACTTCGAATTTCAGTTTTGATATTCACTTAAGTATTTTACATAAAATGGTTGGTTATTTAGACATTGCTCTACTCTCTTGTCTTTGGAAAGGGAGTTGTTTTGTCACACGGCAACTTGATAGCAAGTGTTGCAGGCGTGAGCCATTCAGTCAAATTTCAACCCTCAGACGTGTGAGTTTTGCTGGAAATCACAATTTCTTTTCACTTCCATCCTGTCATATTGTTGATAATTATTTCTCTAATAGATATATATCCTATCTTCCCCTGGCACACATCTATGAACGAGCTAATCAGATTCTGTCAGCATACTATGGCACTGCTGTTGGCTTCTACCAGGGGGTATGTGATCTGCACATGATATTTTTATTTCTTGGGATGTAGTTATATACTCGTTTTTTCTACCATTGCTTGCGTTCCATTTCAGAGGAACAAAGAGAACGAACTTTTAATACGGGAAGATGGCTGTTTGAAAGATGAAAATTCCCTCCCTCTAGCTGAGCTTTGGCATTCCTGATGCCCTTGTGAGCAATACAGTTTTCTTGTCTTAGATGAACTGGCAATTTCCGGCACGAATACATAGATATTAGCTCTAAGCATCACCGATCTCCTACGTGGGCAATGTCAAACTTGTCCACCTGTTGAAGTACTTAATCATTTATCTATAATTTGACCGAGAGGTTAAAGCATGAAGAGACTTGTTTTTTACATTTTACTGGGTGAATCTGTAGAAGCTGATGAAATGCAAGCAAATTTCTTTTTAATATCAAGCGATTGTCATTACAACAGTGATCCAAAAGTCAATCTGACATTTTGGATATTTGGTTCAGGTTACAACAATAGGCTAATGCATAAAAAAGGGAAATTAAACTGGAAAAGCCCAAATGAGTTTAGTTGAAAGTTGTCGAGAACTCTTTGAATTTCTGCTTTGTGTTAATGATCTTGATGCAGAGAGACACCCATGATTTCTATACATCTTCAATTGAATATTATCATTGCAACAGCTTTATGTATGAAACGGAATTACTATTCTGCAGGATAACTTGAAGCTGATGGATGATTTAGCTTCTCTAAGACCTACCATATTTTCCAGTGTTCCTCGTTTATACAACAGAATATATGCTGGGTAATTATTGTTAAAATGTTTATCAAATGATAGTTGTGTTTACTAGTGAGCTCTCTCAGTTGTATTTGTTTTTGTATGGCTCATTGTAGGATAACTAATGCTGTAAAGACTTCTGGCGTTCTAAAGGAGAGGCTATTTAACGCAGCATACAATTCAAAGAAGCAAGCTGTAATGGGTGGTACGATCAGCCACAGCTTGTCTTTATTTTCCTTCATGTGACGTTGCTATATTAATAATTGTATGTAGTTGTCACTAGTGTGTTTTGTTGCAAAAGTAGCATATCTTTGAAAAGAAAGGTTTTCACCAATATCAGAATGTGCAGAGTATCGAAGGGTTACTTGGGTGGGGTGGATTTAATAGATACTAAACAAAAATGTCTTGGAATTTTTTATTCACAGATATTATCACGTGACAAAGAAATGAGTGAAGTAATAAAAGAAGAATTTTTGAAGTATTATGGTTGTATCAAAGTTCAACCTAGACTAAATGTATGCCGTTCTGAAATCAGGTTTATATGTTAACAAAAAGTTGCTTGTGAAGCCATGATAACAAAACCAACTTTCTATTTGTATTCGCAGATATACTTGAATATGAATCTAAATCCTGTAAAGTAAACCACCAAACGCAAACTGGAAGTGATTGGATGAAGGCAGAAAACTTCGCCGATAGAAACAACTCCTCTTATGTTTTAGATGGAGGAATTCCAACTTACAACTACTTAACCTTTTCATTTAATAGTTGGCGAAGGTATAGTTTCTAGTTTATGAAAGGGTAATTAGCACATAACGTCCCTATCTTTCAATATTATTATGCAAAGCGTCCCTACCTTTTATTTTTTAGCACTTTCACCCTTAATTACACATCTGATTGCACAAACTGTCCTTCTGTCCATTTCGTGTCAATTTCTTCGTTAAGTGAACACCTGTAGTCAATTTTTTTTCCAAAATGAAAGGGTAATATCGTCTTAGGAAATTTTGCCCGTTTCTTTCTTTACGCGTTCACAGTTTCCTTGTGGCGTCTCTTCAATAATTTTCCCCTTTCTTCCCTTTCGTAGAGCATTCTTCCCCTTCTCCTCTCATCTATGAAGTGATTGCCATTGGAGTCCAAGTCGAACTAAGGAAGACGAATAACATGACTGGTGGCAAACTTCATATGGTGCTATGCATGTTATGATTTGATTACAATATAATCACATAATGGTTTCACCAATTCTTTACGTTTGAATTGATTACTCCGTTGGCTAAAGTTAAATGTTGGCCTTGAGGCACTTTATGCATATCGAAACAATTAATGGATTTAAGAGATGGTAAACAGGAGAGGAATAGTAGTTTACCTGCTACACATTTCTGCCACTGAGAGCTTGAAGATCCTTTCACCACTAGATTTCAGTGTACGCTGCAAATACCATCTGTAAATATACCTAGCAGATGATGGTCATCGTCTATAACAAGAAGGCATCCACAGCCTTTACTAGTTAGCTCTACCAGCTGATCCATAATTAGATCTCCTTCCCTGCAAACTGGAAGTTCTTTCTTCTTCATAAGATAAATGTTGCACAAAATCACATCATATGTACCCACAAATGGATATGGATATGGAGAGGAGAGGAGAAGGGGAAGAATGCTCTAAGAAAGGGAAGAAAGGGGCAAAATTTTCTAGGAAGATATTATCCTTCCATTTTGAAAAGAAAATTGACTACACGTGTTCACTTAATGAAGAAACTGATAGGATGGTTTGCGCAATTAAAAGTGTAATTAAGGGTGAAAATGCCAAAAAATGAAAGGTAGCAGGACATTTTGTACAATAATATTGAAAGGTATGGACATTACACGCTTATTCCCCTTTATGAAAGTTAAATATGGAATATAGCTCAATAGTTATTTTTCTGCACAAGTCGAGATAGTTTCTTACCTTTACTGAGTGATTCAAATTTGTTCGTTCCAGAGATGTAAAACAAATGAATTGAAGATGGAGGGAATCAGTGTTTCAGTCGTATGACATTGTTACTTGCCTTGTACCACCAAGTTTTTTTGGAATGTTATCCTAGGTTTGACTGCACAAGTGGGTGGACACTCTAGGATCAATAGAGGACTGGATCTAAGACAGAATTTAGGAAAACACAGTAAATGTGTGAGGACCACTGCGAGGGCAGGATGGCTGTCCTCTCTTCCCAAACCTCTGATCCTCTAGTCCTCCCTATCCTGTCCAGTCTCATGTGCGGCCCTAATATGGTAAAATACAAGTACCATACTTGTTAAAATGGAGCTATTCAGGACTCAACTTATTTTTCAGAGAGCTGGTACAAGCCTTACATCATAGGGATGCTCACCTTATTGAAAAGGCCTCTATAGGTAGGATGTTTGCGCTTGACTAATAAGATAGAAAGGGGCAAGCCAAACCCCACTCCTAACAAGTTGCTGAGTTTAGCTTTCGGGGCTACCTACTTTAGGTGTTATGTAATATATAAAGAAGAGTCCTCTTAGAGCTTTTTGTTGGGGGCTGCTTAGAAAGGGGCATGCTAAACCCCACTCCTAACAAGTTGCCGAGTTTAGCTTTCGTGGCTACCTACTTTAGGTCTTATGTAATATATAAAGAAGAGTCGTCTTAGAGGTTTTTGTTAGGGGCTGCTTGCCTTTTGAATAGAAAGAAATGGGAGAGCAGAGGTGATTTCAGTAACCCGATGCATGAGCTGAGGCTCCCAGACCCCACGAACTCTTATAATTCAACCTCCATGGTCCATGCACAATCGTGATCTACATTTTTCTAACGAGGTTTTATCCATTGATATTGGGCAACTTCACTGATATTGCCCTCTTGAATCACAAAAACAATTGCAGAAGCATAATAATAATTAGATTAAGGTCCTAAGATCAACATGTCAATGTTCTATTCCGATTGAATATTTATAATTGGAGCTGAAGCAAATGACTTCTTTTCCCCTCCGTTTATCTTTTCTCCCTAGATCTCATTTTTCTTTAACTGTTTAATCAATTTGTGATTCAGTCACAAAAATAATAATTTGGTAAACAGTTTACCAAATTACCAAGCACTCATATTTATCCGACTACCAAAAGATGACTACATTCGCTTATTGCAAGAGTTCTATGAATTCCTTTTCTGGATATTTGAATATTCACAAACTCAAACTCCTAAAGCATCAAGGTATTGATCACATCTCACTGTTTATTGCATCAGAAGTCTTGAGTCATGTAAGCAAGTTCATTACTCATTTATGATTAAAATAGATCATCTGATGATCTTGTGAAATTTAATGATTTAATGATTCTTATACCAAATTGATCCCCTATTTGAGCTCCATTATATAAAAAATCATTTTTCCACGTACTCATTTTTAACTACACTTCCAATAAAATAATTTTACACGTAAACCCAAAACTTTTCCCTATTTTTTAACCACACGTTCTCCAAAAAAGTCGCTATTACAAACCTATTCTTTCAAAAAAGTGGGGCTTCCCTGAGTTTCATTTGCTTATGTCCAATGCATGCAAAATGCACTTGTGTCTCCACTTGGAAGTCACTAATATGGTTAATACAAACCATTCACCAAACAGTGATATGAGTACAACACGAGCTTATAAACTGCCTAGGTCTTTTCACTGATTACAAACTATTATTTTAGGCTATGTATTATGAGCTATATCTTTTACACATAAAACGTTTATTTACATAATTATTTTGTCAAGCATAATCAACGGACTTTTATGGTATTTCTCATTGAAAAGAATGATGTAGAAAAGAAAAAATAAACAAATATTTATTTGTTTATTATTCAGAAAATTTTCGAGTACAAATTGTGTTTTCAGAGCACTAATCGTAACAGTTCCAGTGTATGATTGAGGCTCATCTATCGAAGATTGTGTATGACATCTTTTAGAAGTTTAATTTTGAAAGGTCCACTTATTCGAAAGCAATGACCACTTAATTTCAATTTCAAGGTGATCGTGATCTTCAATCTCAATTTTTCTACTTTTGTCGTGCTGCTATGGGTTTTGGCTGCTTTTGGTTGGACTTGAGACTGAATTTTTGGTAGTTCTTATTGAAACTTTCTTTCTGGCATTGTTTCTTTAGTTGTCCAGTCAGTTCCTTCTTTGGTTTTTGTACTTCATATTATCCTTAGAAGCGACATCAGATCTTGTTCGAGTTAAACGTTTAGAAGAAATGATTCCTGAAGGTCCTAGTTATCCTCTAGTTGAAGGAGGTTTGTGAACATTCAAAACTTGGACTGTAGGGGCTATTTCAGATGTTCCACAATCAGTATTAAGAATGTGAAAAAAGGAACAAGCAGCAGCCAACACTAACAGGACAATATAAATCAGTGGAATATGCAGGCAATAGGAGGCTGTGCAGTCCCAAATTAATCAGCTGCAAAATTTTAGAAAAAATCCTAAAGCTCTGATACCGTAATGGTGGGAATTTATTGTGTATTTTGCTTACTTGAGTATAAAATAACGGGAATCCTCTATACTAAGACAAGGGAAAAAATCTATTTAGCTGTATGATGCCTAGTGATCAGGGATTACAATTATCAAGGACTACAGGGAGATAATTGAAGACAAAACTAGGATTGTTGAGTTCAGTGATTTATCCCCAATTAAATTATTATTTGTTACATTTTATGTCTCACCTTTATTTGTTTGAGTTCTTTGATTGCAATCTCTGACTTCATGAAACTACCTAGCCATTTCAACTAATCCATGCTTTCTATTTTTTTTTTAAAATATTTATTTCCTCTTAACAGTGTTGGTTTTTCTTTCATTCTTTTCACTATTTTCTTTTCCTCCTTTCTTTTCAAATTATCTCTCCAGGTTTTTGTTATTTATTTTCCAGTTGTTTCATATTTCATGTCTGTTATTTTCTGGTTTATCACCCAAAGGATGTGGAGTTTGACGGTTTGTTGATTCCTGCTTCACAATCTAGTTTTGGACGCTTTCTATAATGAATACATTTTATTCTGAATTTCAGGAAGAAAACCATCACCAATGTGGGATAGATTGGTCTTCAATAAAATAAAAGACAAACTTGGAGGGCGAGTCCGTTTGATGACTTCAGGTGCTTCACCATTGTCTCCTGATGTCATGGAGTTTTTAAGGGTGTAAGTTGCATATTCTTCCAGCACTAGATAAGTAGATTTATATTAATGAGAATTAGGGGGTTCACACTTTTTATCTAACATTTCACTCTACATGTAGATGTTTTGGCTGTCCAGTGCTTGAAGGATATGGTATGACAGAGACTTCATGTGTCATTAGCTCAATGGACGAAAGTGACACCTTAAGCGGTCATGTTGGTTCTCCGAATCCTGCTTGTGGTAAGCTGTTGTCGGTGACTTGTACGAATATTAGCATTTAATGCCTTAGTTAATAGCTAGTCAAGTAAACTTGTTAACATTACAACTGATGTGGAAAATGTAAATCCTGTCATTGAGGGGATAATCATTATAAAAAGTTGTTTGTTTTATAAATGCCTTTATTGTTTATAGGTACAAAATTTTGCTTGTGTAAAAAACTGATTTTCTTATCTCTTCCAGAAATAAAGCTGGTGGATGTTCCTGAGATGAATTACACTTCTGAACTACCACATCCTCGTGGGGAGATCTGTGTTAGAGGTCCCATCATTTTCCAAGGCTATTACAAAGATGAAATCCTGACGTGCGTATGTTTCAAGTATTGTATCTAGCATGCTCAAGATAGATTTGGAAATCTTAAACATTTCTCAATCTTGAATAACTTAACAGGAGAGAAGTAATTGATGATGAAGGTTGGCTACACACAGGGGATATTGGATTATGGCTACCTGGTGGACGTCTTAAAATTATTGATAGGTAAAGTTTAAACATTTTGTAGGATATTGATGTTATAATCAATACATGAATAGCTTACTTTGGTGAAAGACTTCAAGTCATGATTTGCGAACAAAAATTTTAATTCTAGATCTTTGGTCGATATATTGGGTTCTTGTCATTCTTCGATACCCTTTTTTTTCTGTTGATACTACTTGATGAATGCTTTCAGGAATGGTCCAATCTTAAGTTTCTTAACATTCTTTCTGAAGAATGGTTTTTGCCTTTGGTTATGCGGATGGTTTAATACTAAATTCCTTACTGTGAACAGGAAAAAGAACATTTTTAAGTTGGCCCAGGGTGAGTACATAGCACCAGAGAAAATTGAGAATGTCTATGCCAAGTGCAAATTTGTTGCGCAGTGCTTCGTGTATGGTAAGAATATTACTTCGCTTTTTCTGTTTGAAACCCCCAACCGTTTCTTTCGATTGACTTGTGCAATAAAACAGGCGATAGCTTCAACTCCAGTTTAGTTGCTGTAGTATTTGTGGAGCCAGACGTGTTAAAGGATTGGGCCACATCAGAAGGCATCAAGGTAATCTTAATCCTTTCTACATTTTCAGTTGGCAAAACACTTCCATTAAAATTCACATCCTGAGAGCTCTGCAATGTTGATGTTGCATTTGTTTCAGGTGTCCTTTCATCAATTTTTTGTTGACTACGGACAGCTAGCTGCATTTGTTATTATTTATCTGTTATCATACATGTGCACAATGGGACACTCTCAGTCACAATCGGTGTTCTGTTTTTCCTTTGGGCCTATTTATTAAAGTTGGTCTTTGAGGATTAAATAGCAATGCAAACATAAATATCTTCTGGACCGAATTCTAGCGCTAATTTTTAGGGAGATCTGTTATATCGATTTCCAAAGTTAATATTATTTGTTGCATCATCTGATGAATGTTTCTTCCATTCCATCATAATTAATGGTGCATTTATAGTCACTAATCAGCTCAATCCAGTGCAAAAATTGCCTACTGGCCAGACAAAGATCCTCTCTCTAGGCTGTTCCTGAAATCAATGAAATGTCTACATGCCCTTGAGAGAGGAAAATTCTTAGTTTAGTCACGATTTTATCAGTTAGTATTTGTTTTTCATTTTAGCGTAGATTATCACTTCCCCTTCATAAGATTATAAAGAGGCACAACCACCTCTTGTGCACAATGATCTGTGATATTGGGAGTGTACAGGCATGTTTTTATTTGTTTAAACAAGAGGCACAACTACCCTTCATGATCCCTGAAATGTGACACCATGAGAGTAGGCACTCTTTATGAACCTCACTCATGGATCGACAGTTTAAAAGATATAAGGAGTCGTATAATTGGCCTCACTCCCCTTCCCTGTGTACACAGAGAGACTAGAAAACGAGTCAATAATATTAGAAACAAGACAGATCCATTGTGTAATAATATCCATTTGAAATGCCGGCTTTGCTACATACTACTAATTTCATTAAATGGGGTTTCTCAATTTCTCAGATGTGCATCTTAACTTCTTTTGCTTGGTTGAATTTGCATGTTGTGCAGTATGAAGATTTAGGGCAACTATGCAATGATCCAAGAGCAAGGGCTGCCGCTCTTGCTGAGATGGATGCTGTAGGAAAGGAAGCTCATGTAATCTCTTCCCTGAGTGATTTTTATCAATGCTTTGTTTAGATTTTTAAGGGTCTTATTTGGTCACATCTTTTATGCAATTGATGGCTCCACACTTTTCTAAACAGTTGAGAGGTTTCGAATTTGTGAAAGCTGTCACCTTGGTGGTCGAACCATTTACGTTAGAGAACGGCTTGTTAACTCCAACATTTAAGGTAATTTCTTCTCTCACCTTAAGCTCTAAGGATCTGGAATCTTTTCCTATTCATATAAATCCTGAAAACCCACTAAGGCTATGCTGAATTTTTGTGGGGGAAAAAAAATTCATATGAATCTAAGAAACGAAACTAACAAATAAGCGTGAAGCAATTCATTTAGGGACCAAAAATTTCTGAAAAACAATGAAGCGAATGCAGAAAAGAATTTTTCTTGCCGAACTCATATTTGTTCAGAAAAAGGCTTACTTTGTTGTTGTCTCTTCACAACTAACTTAGCAACAAGAAAACAGTTTGTTTGATTCATCTGTTTGTTTTGGAATCTCAGATAAAGAGGCCCCAAGCAAAGTCTTACTTCGCCAAAGCAATATCGGACATGTATACCGAGCTTTCAACGTCTGATCCGACACCACAGAGGATGTTATGACCAGAACTTTGTATACTCCCAAGTACAGAAGCCTCCACTGCTAGTGGATGATTTTCATTGTCTAGTTTTTACCAGCTAAATGTGCTATGACTATCTCTTATTTTTGTGCATTTTCCAAGAATTTTTTTGATTCATTCATCCAAATTTCTGCTCCAGAAATTGTGATGATGTGAAATAATTTGTCGATACAACCAATAATTCATGGAGAAGTATTGTTAGCATAGCATAATAAAGAACACAATAGTGATGTAGCAAATTGTTTGCTAGCATAGCGAGGCATAACTGATTTGCAAGTTGTAGTTGCAAGTGAAGTTAAAGAGTCTTGGTTTCACAGGTTACCTTTCTTCTTAGCAAAGAAAGGGACACCGTGCGACAGTAATCTGTCGCACTAGACTACCTTCCGCATTTTCTCAGTCGTGTCGGGACGAAAGTAAATTTGATCACAATTTAAAGAAAACTTACAATATGAAATTGAAATGCATTGAAATAAACTTGATCATTGATTGCTTGAAAGCTGAATATTACAATAGACGAAAGCAGGAAATTACAATGGTTAGTGCATGGGGCGAACACTAGAAAACTTGAAAATGTTTGAAAGATTAATATCCCATATAATAGATTTCGAAACAAAAATTCAATCGACGGGAGTAGACGTCTTTTGACCGAAAAATCATACTAAAATTTTCTAATTTCTATCTATTTAACAAAATGAGATAAAATATTTACAGTGACAGGGTCACGAGGCTTAAATAAAGCTGCGGTTTGTGACATTCTCCCACATTTGTTTTGGCGACGTCCTCGGAGCCATTAATGAATGATATGCTTCAATTAATGATTTGAAGGCTTCAAAGTCTTTTCACTTTCTCAAGTATTCTCCTCGCTGTTACATCCTCTCCATTTGATCAAGTACTCTTGAAGGGGCGGACCCACGAAGGGCCCAGCGGGGGCGGCCGCCCCCACTGAAAAAAAAAAAAAAAAACCAAATTTTTTTTATTTTTTTTATTTTTTTTTTACAATTTTTTTAGCTTATTTTCTATCTTGAATGCAGCCATGATCTGGTGAAACTCATGTTTTGTATGTAATCTTTTTCTCTTTAATCTTGTTACATATTCTTCAATCTCATATAGTTGGATGGTTAAATTTTCTTCCCACTTGAATACAGCTTGCCAGAAGGGCTTGAAAATGATTTGACAATTGAAGTCCACGATTCGAAAGGAAAGTATTTTGACCACGTAGTAGTTCAAGTGGCTAATATTGCTGAAGAATTGACATGTTATGTAAATCTCATTTTGACAACCTGTGATCGCAAAAACTGTTGCATGATCAGAGCGAATATATTTGTGGGTTTGATGCGGGGTGAGAGGCTTTCGTTCATTGCCTATATAGCATGAACTAGTTAGGAAAATGCAACTAAATCTAAAATATTCAACAACTCCCAAAAAAAAAATTTCGGGGGCAGCCCCTTCACCTTTAGACCCTATACTTTGACGGACTAGCTTCGCCCATAATCTCGCCCCCACTCAAAAATAAATCTAGGTCCGCCCCTGCTCTTGATGATGTTTTCTAGAAGCTCGAGTAGTTCTATGGTCAATAATCTCTTCAACGACCTTCTTTTCAGCTCTTTTTAGTTCAAACACAGGTCACTTTGGTTCATTTCTGGATGCGTCCTTGTCGGCAAAGTATGGCTTGAGTACGCCAACATGAAGGACCTTGTGGATTTTGCACCATGAAGGGAGTGCAACTCTGTATGCGACTTTGCCAATCCTCTTCATGATGGATAATGGAAAAAGGTACCAGGGAAGCAGTTCTTGGGCTAATATAGGTCCAGCTGATCAGAGGGAGGAAAGGGCAGAGTGGTTTGATCTATTGGTGGGGAGGTATATGAAGGAACGAATCAGTGGATTGAGGAATGAAAGCTCGAAGACAAAGAGAACCGGGCTTTTCCAAAGAATTACTGCAGCTTTCCCACTCCCTTTGATTATCATATACAAAAAAGTATCTTCCACTTTCCTACCAAATCTCTCTCTATTCTGGCACATAAATGAAGGGACCGAAGAGATTATGGCAGATCATGTTCACCAAGAAATGACTCGAAATTGGATCTTGGATTCTTCCAATGTATCATTTCTGGGTCCAATGGAATTCATAGGTATAGGAAGAAGCCCTCTCAAATAGAGATTTTTCCCGTTCGCCTGGTCTTTCTTCTTTTTCTTTAAAGAGCGGGGTCGGGGACTCGATGGCTATTGCGCTTATTCCTCCCACTTGGTTGTTAATAGTACTCCCCCTATCATTGCCTTATGAGTTATAACATCCCGCCTTCTATTCTTAGCCGCAGAGAGCCCTCATCACTCATTTCTAGTGATTATGGATTGGCTTAGCCACACCGGTCAAGAGCCATTATGTTGGAGTTGAGTCGTATAGCTTCCCATTTGTTATGGCTTGGCCCTTTTATGGCAGATATTGGGGCACAGACCCCTCAATTGGGTTATATGATGTTAGCTCTAGGAATGAGGTCTTATCGAAGTGCTTTATTTCATTTGATTACTCATGCTTACCCCAAGTTGTATGAAGGTTCTGTGATCACTTTAACGACAATCTTTCTGGAGCTAAATGCGGAGACAGAGAGCTCCCTGACCAGGGGCCCCTCATCAAAGGAACTACTCATCTTTCGATTCCTTTGTTTGACATTCCCATCTTTCTTCCTTTGAGAGACCGGAGGTCCTTGCGCGGGCGTCTCATCCCTAAGACTTGCTTGCTCTGTATGGAGTGTCCCGTGGTTCCTCGAGTGCCAGCCGCAGAGAGGAATGCCATCAACTAGGGCGCTATTGACCACTAACCACTCGCTCGCCGGCCGCTCGGGCTCCGCGTTTCAAGTTCGTTATCCTAACCGTCTCCTCTCCTCCACCTCTTTTAGGCATTGAAACACATCTGTGCCGCATCCAAAAGCTTTACCAAATTTTTTTGCGAAGTAGAGATAAAGTGCCGAAGATATTCTTCCAGCATAGAATTGAAGCACTTCATCTGTCTGTCAGACTGTGGATGAAAGCTAGACCTCATGCTCAAAGTTGAACCAAGAAGTCTGAACAACTCGGTCCAAAATATGCCAGTGAATCGAGGATCTTGATCACTGACGATGTCTTTAGGCAATCCACAGTATTTGACAATATGTTTGAAGAAGAGTCGAGCTGTCTCTTTGGCTGATACATACTTGGGCACTGCGATGAAAGTTGCATATTTGGATAGACTGTCTACCACGACGATGATGGTGCTAAAATCTCCAACCTTTGGCAAACTGGTGATGTAGTCCATCGATACACTCTCGAATGGTCTAGTTAGGGGGGAAAGGGGTTCCAGCAAGCCTGCCTTTTTCTGATGATCTGACTTATCTTGCTGACACATAAAGCAAGTTTTCACATAAGTTGCAATATTGTCCCGCATTTGAGTCCAGTAGTATGCACGCTGCAATAATGCAAAAGTGTGTTCCTCTCTAGAATACCCTTCCCAAATCGTGTCGGGCATTATGTGATTAATGATTTCCTCAAATCTCCGCCTTTAGGAACGTAAAGACGGTCTTCTTTAATCTTTACTAGGCCCTCATCGAGCCAGAACTGACGAGTCTTGCCTTCCTTGATGAGGTCAACCAAATACTGAGTAACCGGGTCTTATCCAAAAGTGCTCGAATTTGGTCCATTGTATTTGTAGCAACTGTGCTCCCTGATAGAACAGCCATAGAGCAAATGGTGGTTAAGTCGGCCCAGCGACTAAGAGCGTCAACAACATGATTACTAGATCCAGGACGATACTCTAGCATAAAATTGAATTATGACAGAAGTTCCTGCCAATGAGCCTGTTTGCTCGATAGTTTCGGTTGGGACATGAAGTGGCTCACTGCAGTATTATCTGTCTTCACAATAAATGGAGACCCAAGTAGATAGTGACGCCATCCCCTAAGGCAATGAACTACCGCCAACAACTTATTTTTGTGAGCCGAATAACGACGTTATGTCGGATTCAGCTTCCGGCTCTCATACACTACCGGATGTCCTTTTTGCATGAGGACTCCTCCAAGTGCAAAGCCCAATGCATCAGTATGAACTTCGAAGGGTTTAGTCATATCTAGTAAGGCTAACATCGGGTTCGTCCACATCGATTTCTTCAACCTTTCGAAAATAGTTTGACATTGGGATGACCAATCTCAATCTTTATCTTTTTTTGTCAATTCCGTAAGGGCCAATGCAATTTCCAAATATCCCTTCACAAATCGGCGATAGTAATTACATAGCCCGAGAAATGAACGCATATCATGTACATTCTTTGGTGGTTTCTAATCTTTGATGGCTATAATCTTCTTCGCCTCCATGCGTATTTTGCCTTGCTCGATAATGTATCCCAAAAAACTGATTGACGTCTGAGCGAATGATCATTTGGACAGTTTGACGTAGAGTTCATTCTCTCGTAGCTGATTAAAAACCTTTCTCACATGTTGCACATGTTCCTCCAAAGTCTCTCTATAGAGGACTATGTCATCCAGGTACACCACCACAAAGTCATCCAAAAACCCTTGAAGTACCTATTCATCATCGTACAAAATGTTGCTGGAGCGTTTGTCAAGCCAAAAGGCATTACTTTAAATTCAAAGACTCCATATCTGGTTACCACCATAGTTTTGGCTTCATTTCCCTCCTCGATCCGAACTTGCTAGTATCCGGATCTAAGATCAATCTTGGTATAGTACCTAGCATTGCTCAATCAATCGAAGCAATCGGTAACTAGAGGAATAGAATAGCTATTCTTTACAGTGATCTTGTTCAGGGCTCGATAGTCGCAACACATTATGAGAAAACGCCTTTTCTGAAACAACACGGGAGCTCCATATGGTGATTTTGCGGGTGCGATAATCCCACTATCCAGCATTTCTCCCAACTGTTTTCGAAGCTCTTCAAGCTCCGGTTGATACATACGACACGGTGCCCTGGCGGGAGGCTTAACACCTGGAATGAGTTCGATCTCATGATCGATTGCCCTCATTGGTGGCAATTTCTTTGGTAACTCCTCTGACATGATGTCCTCAAATTCCTTAACAAGCCTTCTGACAGGTTTTGGAATAGGACCAGTTGCCTCTTCGATCTCCTCTAGTCGAAGAGTGCACAAAAATGAGGGCTCATTCCTCTTGAAACCTTTGTTGAATTGCATGGCCGAGATACTCTTCTCGCCCATCTTTCTACCCTGTATAGTGATGACGCACGGTTTACTACCCATCATCATCAATGCATCGGCGTACGACAACACGGTTGTTTTGGAACCAGAAGAAATTCTAATCCCAGAATGAGCTTGAAATCATCCATTTGAACGACCGATGGATTTGTCCTTTATTCAAAAGGACCTGCTTTGATTGTCACGGAATTTGCTATTCCAGCTATTGGTTGGGTAACAGAGTTGATTGCCTTAACTTTCCCACTACCTTTCTCCATAATAAGTCCGAGTCGCTCTACTTTGGTACTTACGAGGTAGTTGTGGGTAGCACCAATATCCACCATGGCCCTGATTGGCTTTCCATTGATCTTCACATCAATGTACATTAAGCCTTTTGCCCTACAAATACGAGCCTTTGACTCTTCCATCTTTGGCTCTTTCGAGGGAACATCGTCCCTTTTCGTAACTCGGTGTGATATTGTATTACACCGATGCGAGAACGTACCCAGTACATCGTCATCCTCTTCAAAATCGGTCTCGCTATGAACGTTAACTTGTGGAGCATCTTGCTTTGAACTCGATCCACCAACTGCTAGTTGAAAATACGCGTTTACCATTCATTTCTAAGGACATTCCAACACCTGATGGGGTCCTTCACATAAAAAGTACATCAATTTAGGAGTGGCATCAGATTTGCCTCCCGTTGCCTTTCCCTTATTCCAGTTATTACTGGTGCTGCTGTGATAGTTTCCTTGACGATTGTTTTGATATGTTCCTCCCCTGTTCTGAGGATAACGCTCTCCCCCATTTGAGTTTGAGCTAGTTCTGTGAGGTCTGTTCCCATTTCCAATCGATTGACTATTCTCTGAAGGCCGATCTTTTCTAGATTCCGGCTGATAGTCATTCACACATTCAGCGGCTCACATGGCCGTGCTCAAACGGTAACCTTCTATCTTTGAAGCTCCATGCATGTCCACGGTTTCAACCATTCCATGAAGGTAACTAGCTTATCCTTCTCCGACATATCTCGGATATTCAGCATATGCCCGGAAAAGGCTTTCACATACTCCCTAATGGAGCTTGTGTATTTCTTCGAAACCAGCAGGAACTCTATGCGTGAAAATGAATTGGGAATAGGGGCTTTGTCATTAAATATTGAAAAGTTCATTTTTAAATCCTCAAGTTTGGTTAAAAGTTTAAGTTAGTCACCTATTTAATTTTTACTCTTTCTTTATCCCCAAAGTTCGATTATTCTTCAAATTAAATATAATTTACTTTCTAATTTTATCATATTGCCCCTAAGTATTCTAATTTAGATAATTAGACCCTAAAGATTTAAAGGATTATAAAATTACTCATTTCTTTACTTTCAAAAAAGTTCAATCAAGTCCCTAAAAGTTTTAAAGTATTAATTAGGATTTAGTATCTTAAATTATATTAATTTTGTTCTTACTAGACGAGCTCACGAAAAAAGTTTGAAGCATGGTAACATCACATCCGTTCAATTTCAAAAAAATTTCCAAGACTTTGAGGTGGGTTTTATATTTAAGCAATTGTTATTATTTTATCCGCGTCAATTCTTGATGTGTGATTTTGATTGTGATAAAATGCTTATATATATGAAAAAGTTGCCAGGAACCGTAAATAGGTTTGGGATCGAAAGTGGGTCCTTGGGTTGTCCCACAGTACAAAATTGTTAAGCGCTATAACATGTTGTCAGGGACCGTAAATAGGTCCGGGATCGTAATTGGGTCCTTGGGGATGTCCCACAGTACATATTTCTACAGTATGTTGTATTTGTATTATATTCATAATTTGATTTCATGTTTAGATTTAACTTGAACTGATTGTTATTTCCCCACTGAGTATAATTCGTTATGCTCACTCATAATACCCGACGTGCCTCATATTCCACATTCTCTGGGAAAAACTAAGATCTAATCGCTTCCTTGAGTAGATGTTAAAAATCTATTCGGACCCCGTTGGCCTAGATATCAGCATACTTAGTCCGCCACCATAGTTTTGCATCCCTACCAAGATACATGGTAGGTGCGTCACCTTTCTCGCTTCGTCATTGATCGAAGCCGCAAGAAAGTATTGTTCCATATCGAATAAGAAGTTCTCAACTTCTTTAGTATCGCGTACCCCTCCGTAGGTACACGGTTCTGAAATTCTGAGCCTATGCATTGGCTCTTGTGCAGTGGCTTGCCCATTGCCAACCACCTGTTGAAGCACTAGTAATTGAGCTCTCAACGCTCTCATCTCATCCTGCAGATCAGGTATGATAGCAACGGCTTCAGTCATAGTTGCGCAAGCCTCTTGGCTTTCATCCAGTCGGATGCGTAGTTCTCTGAGGCCCTCCATGGCAAAACACAACCTAGTGTTTGTCACCTCAAGCGCATGCAAGCGCTGTTTCGTGTTCATCTTTTGAACATTTACCACATCTGTGGTGTTCGAGGAAATTGGACCAATTTCCATAGTTTTCTTATCGAGATCTTGAGCCGCGGCTCTGATACCAACTTTCACGGGTAACATTTTCTTAGTACGGAAAGAGACCGTGCGGCAGTAGTCTGTTCCGCTAGACTATCTTCCGCATTTTCTCGATCGTGTCGGGATGAAAGTAAATTTGATCACAATTTAAAGAAAGCTTACAATATATAATTGAAATGCATTGAAATAAACTTGATCATTGTTTGCTTGAAAGCTGAACATTATAATAGACGAATGCAGGAAATTACAATGGCTAGTGTAGGGGGCGAATACTAGAAAGCTTGAAAATGTTTGAAAGACTGATACCCTTTATAATAGATTTCGGAACAAAAACCCAACTGACGGAAGTATAAGTATTTTGACCGAAGAATCATACTAAAATTTTTTAATTTCTATCTATTTAACAAAATGAGATAAAATATTTACAATGATAAGGTCACGAGGCTTACGTAAAACTGCAGTCCGTGACACCTGGCATGGCCATGGCTTACACTGGCCAACGTGCTTATCAATACGAGCTAGTCGTGGCAAGGTTTATCTTTTATTTTTATGTCGTAATATAATGAAGAAGTAAGAAAGAAAAAATAAATAAAAAAATGGCCGTCGATTCTTCTGTTATCACGTCATTAACCGAAGGAAGTTTTTTATTTCCTCTCGAGTGATCGGCTGCTTGAATAGTTATTTTTCCGTTTTTGGTTGTTTAAAGGGTCGTCTCTTGTTTTACTCTGCGATTGTAACATGTTTAAAGTGACTGAGAAAATTAAGTAATCGTAGACTTAACAGCACTTCTTTTCGAGGTTTTCCTTTTCCAGAACCCTTCTTGCATTACATTACACATCTAAATTAAATAGCAATAATTACCTCACGGAAATATTACTATTTCTTGAATGCAAGTCAAGAACGAGTACAAAAGAGAGAGTAACAATAATAATATGCGGACGACAAGCTAGAAATTATTGCATAAATTATAAAAGTAATGATCTGGATAGTCGAAATAACATAGTCAATCGAGGAATAAGCAAAAGAGCATACAAATAAATTATTCAGATCACCACTCAAAATTAAATTTTTTGGGTTGAGCACCGATGATTGGTATAAAAAGGATTTTGCACATTACATTCTACATTGCAAAATAAATAAGTAAATCAACTAAACAGTTTTGCCATTTCTTTTTCTATGTTTTCAACGAGCATAGCCTTAATCATTTACATGACACGAGCAAGTAGCCATAACATTCCAGCAAATCGCGCTGATAGGAGTGTAAGTTATTGTTTATGCAGTATTGAAACTTACATAGTTATTTCTGTGTACAAGTAAAATACCCTTCTATAACCTTAGGCACCCATTATGTACAAAAGCTAATTAGGCTTGTCCACTGGCCTCGTATTATTCCACAGCCACTGACGTGCAGAACCAGACACCAACGGTGAAACCTGTGGACAACATCCCTTGACATAAATTTATGTACAAATGAAAGTTCCTATTAAAACTATTTTCTCACGTGTTTAGATGAATCGTTGCTGTGTGATTCAGGGCTCAAACGGAGACGCATGTAAGACTAGAGCTACCTGGGGTTATTAGTGTGAGTGGCTAGCAAGTTGTGGTTTGGTAGTTCCAGTGTTCTTAAGATGCACAACATGTGTTCGCTAGTGAAGGAAAAGATTCTTAAGGTACCAAATGAATAGTGTGTGCAAGGGTAGATACCCCATTGAAAGAGTAATTACGGAAGGATTAATGTACAAAACACCTGTTGACTTGAGCTTTTGACAGCCTCCAATACGTGTTTAAACTCAAAAGACCAATTTACCCTACCGTACTCCTTGGGATCACCAAACTGAACAAATTAAGACATTTGCTTGCTTACCTTTTCCCAAGTTTGGTGATGGTAATCGTTGAGCCAATCAATCTCAGCAGTAGATAGCAAGGATAAATCAACCATTTTGGTCTGCGCGGTGAAAAGGAATTTTAATTAGTCATAGATGAAAAGTATTTAGGCCTTGTTTGGTAGGATGGACAGCATAATACCGCGGTCCTGGACTATATACATGCGAAGAAGAAAATTAATTTTGTGCATTGTAAATACCTTTAATGAGTTACAAATAAAAAGTATATCATGTGTGTGTTGAAAAATACATTCCATTATAAGGAGGTAAAAATAAGGCACAGATCCCAGGTATCAGCTTTGGGGATTGGGTGAAAAAGGCCACATGAATAGGGGTTATTTTTAATGAATGCAAAGCAGGTTATAATGCCTGAACCCTAATGAAATATGCAGTAACGGAGCCTGAGCTCCCTGCAGAAAGAGCTGAAACCAACTCTGAAACTTTGTGCTGGTCATTTATGTAAAGGGCCACCTATGACTAAAACTTTACAACTTGAACAAAATAGTGTAATTTTGAATCATGATAGGAGAGATTTCTGATCCCATTTTCTGCCACCGGCATATTTTACGGATCTTCCACTAAATCTGTAACAAATTTTATAATCCATAATTCCCAAGGTAGGTTTTGAGGGGCGGGGTGTGTGTAACTAGAAGGCTAAGAAAAGAAACAAAATGTCACTGAATGAAACTCCGTGCTGATAATTTTTAGCCACTGTTTGTAGTATATCACCGCGCACACAGAAACTACGTCCTCAACTGCAGAAATAAATAACTGCTTTTCTTGAATCACTGGTGGTACGTATTAATGCTCACTTTTGCACTAGCATAAAACTATCTTGCTGGAACCATAGGATTTTCAATGACTCAATGACCATTTTAAATCACAGCGTGACAAAAATAGATCCTTGTGTTTTGACGTGAAGCCAAACCATACCATCAATTTAATGTATGTGACCAAACTTTCTTTACTTGACAATTGATCACACGAGGGACATTTAAATACCAGTTGAGTTAAAATACCTGAATGGGAACAAATGTGAGCTTTTCAAACCCCAGATATCCTATTCCTCCAAAGCGATTTGGTGTGTCAATTTCCTTCACGAAAAGAAGATTCTGCATGACAAGAATGGATTGATAATCATTATATAAGAATATGATAGAAAAAGCAACAGATAAGGTACTTGCAACTTCTGTTACTTATTGGATTATTCAACATGAATATCATGTGGCTCTCCTTCATTGTACAAAAAAATAAATTAATTAATTAAACACTCGGATGTACACCATTGTCATGCACTCATATATATGTTTATAGACGGAAATGTAGTAGTCAAATCAAAAAAATTGATGCTTGCGTATCAAAACCTCATGAACTCCAAATTTGATAACCTGGAGTCCTGGACATCCCCTTTTTTGCACGTATTTGAACTTTAGTTAGTGAAAGACATAATTTTCAGAGGAAAAGGAAGACGTGAGGAGGGGAAGGGACATAAACAAATAGGAGGCATGAAAGAAAGAGACCACAAGTCTAGAAACTCCCACGTCGTTCATGGTATCGATCTGTCTTGGTTATCAAATAGCTGTCATACCAAAAGACCACTCTAAAATGCTGTGCCTCAACAGTTGTAATGACGCTGGAGCTCTAGAGACACTTGAGGGGTCTTTGTTAAAACACCTCATCTAGAAGCTTAAGGTGCTATGGTAGAGAGGAATTTATTATATTTTATCTTCAACACGCCCCCTCGCGTGCCTGCCAAATTTTCTAATCAATGGCCTGACACATGGAATTTACATAAATAGATGGCATTGAGACTTGAGCCCGGAATTTTTGTTACTATGATGTCACGTTAAACTACATCATCTAAAAGTTCAAACTATTAAAGATGGAGGACTTCTGTCTATTTACATTTTAATTTCAGCAGTTCTGAGAGAAAGTGTCTGATGATACTATTTCCATGTAAGCAGACATAAATCAAAGCCCAAGATTGGGGATTTTGACCAAAAACCTCGAGCAGCTACAGCTTACATACTAAAATATGCAGGGTGAACAAATAAAAACATGATTGAATGTAAAGCTTCTTAAAGCATGGGCAACCAAGAATGTTTTGATTAGACAAAGAAGCCCACTCATGATAAAGATAATTAAAACACAACTATACCTAAATTGACGCATACCTCAATCCTGATTCCAAAGGAATGATCTTCATAATATCCCGGTTCATTGCTAACAACCATGCCTTTCAGAAAGGGTGTCATGTTCCCAAATCGGAAGCTGATACTTTGGGGGCCTTCATGAACATTTAGTGCAGCTCCAACACCATGACCAGTGCCTAGATTACGGAAACCAGAGAGGTTAAAAATAAGCAGATTTAGTATGAGAACATACATAGACAACGCAACAAGTGGTATAGGATGACAAATACCATGACGGTAATCAAGGCCAATCTTCCACAATGCAGATCGTGCAAATGCGTCCAATACAAAACCAGGGGTATTTTCAGGAAATATGGCCTGATCAAGAGCTATATGTCCCTGCAGAAAAGGGAGATCAATATAGTTTCTTCATATCCAGAGCCATTTCTAGCAGTGTAAAAAGTGTAACAAAAATTACTCAGTGACAAGACATACAGCAGAATATAAAACCTATATGATAAACGCAGAACTGCACCAATAGCAGCTGACTCATAATGAAGAAACATTACCTAAAGTTTCTTCTCTGAATGGGATGCGTTCTAAAGCTATGTTCTCCACTGAGCGGGAAACTATCACAACGTTTATATATTTAAAATCTCAATAGGCAGACATGTTAAGAAATGGTTTACACAGTTAAGAAATAAGAATTAAAAGATAAAACCTATTAAAACTAAAAATCTTAAATATCCTATCAATATTCTCATCACACATGTTAGCTAGCTCGAATAAGAAGGATATTGGAATAACTTGCTTGTATGTTATTGAATAATAATTGTTGTGATTAAAAAAGGGTACAACGCCTCTATATTTATAAGCAAGATTATTTTCTACTTCTACTAATATTAGTATAGATATTATTTAGGGTGTGTCTGGGTGCACTACTTATCAGAATTTGGACTGTTGGTAAGCATTTTTTGGACTGTTGTACAATTAAAAATTGAAAAAATTCTAACAACTTTGCAGTATCAACTCAGACCATTTACCCTCCTCATTACACGAAATTTCAAAGGCTGCAAGTCTACTCAAAATGGTCAAAGTTGGTGATAAATGGATGGGAGAGAAAGTAGTGAATTTGCACATGCAATGGAGGCTAAAATTGTCCATTTAGTTCCATTTCTCCAGAACACGTGTAAAGGCAGGCTGTAGTGGGACATTTTGGTTTGGGAAAATTTCTCCCAGACACACTTAATTTAATTTCCAATTTTGATGCTTATCTTAGGAAACATAATTAGGGTTTAAATTCATAGATTTTATAGTATTTTCCTACTTTAAGTAGAATTAGTTTAAACCTTTTATAAATGGGGCTTATGCATTGTAATACTTACAACTTTGATGAATTAAATAAAGATACTTCCTCTCTCCAAAATTCTGCTTCCATCCATCTGTTCTTCTACCCTTTCTATCCCCCTCCTTCTATATGCCCCTCTTCTTCTCCTCTCCCTCTTTCTCTTTCTCCTCTCTTCGTCTTTCCTTTCTCAATATTGTTCGTGTTCATTACACTCTACGTCAGTGTGTGCATGGTTGGAGGTAATTCCTCAATGATATACTATTGATCAATTCATCACTTAATTGCATAACTGAAGACATTTGTTGTCCACATCAGTGTATCTTATAATATATTCTTTACATCCAACACTTGGTACCATCCAGTGCACTCAGTCTAATCACATCTTATGGAATTAAGATTCAAGTTTCCGGGTGAAGACGAGACATAGAAAACCTTTAAGCATCAAGTCCAATCTTCCTATAATTAATTGAGGCTAGCAACTGAGTCAATACTCTAGTAGTAATTCTTCACTTTCAACGTAGTTGATATTTAGATCAAATAAATATACTTGACCCTCATAATCTAGCCATTTTGTGTTTGTCTCGGTTCTTCTCTCAACCATCCGAACATGGAATCATCCTTACCCTAGATTTGGCAACCTGGTAAGCATATTTGCAATAAAAACATCTGTTTCTGGAACCTTATTTGTGTACATTGTATTCAATTTTACTCGTACTATTCTCAAACCTTCTAATTTCTCTTATTCACATGTTCTCCAAAAACAATCTAAGAACATGTCCAAATAATTTCTTTTAAATATAGATATGGAAAGAGAAATACTCATGCAGGATTGTCAGTAAGTAGAGAGAGAAAAAAATATAAAGCATTTCCTTAAACAATCTTATCAAAGCACATGTGCAATCATCTAGCTGGACTCGTTCTTCTTAGCTCTCAGCTCGTGTGCAGCATTGTCATCAAGGAGATATTTTAGTTTGTCATTTTAGTTGTAAACTTACTTTCCCGCCTTTTTCATTTTCCCGCTATTTTCATTCTTGGACTGTATTTATATGGTTAAATATTCTTTACATTGATGAAGAGAGTTAAATAAAGTCTCTCTCAACATTCTTCTTCTCTGTATTATGGTATAAAAGCAATTTTGCTTCTTAGCTTCGCAATTGATCTTCAATTGATTCTTTATCTACTGATTGATCATGGCAAATGATCCGATCCAAATCTCAGCTTCTTCGATGAGCAATTCCGCCACTGAAGATGGCTCCAGTCCTTATTTTCTCCCATCATTCTGATAATCCTGGACTCATATTGGTTTCACAGCAACTGATTGGTGAAAATTATGCATCATGGAATCGTGCTATGTTTATAGCCTTATCGGTGAAGAATAACGTAGGATTCATAGACGGATCCATCACTAAACCTGAAGAAAATGCTGAACTCCTCAACTCATGGATCCACAATAACAACATGGTTATCTCATGGATTCTTAATTCTGTATCAAAGGAGATTTCAGCTAGCATAATATAACATGGTCCATCACCACTTTGCCTAAAGGAAAACACACTATAGGCTGCAAATGGGTGTATAAAACCAAGTACAAATCTGATGGGAGTGTTGATCGACACAAAGCACGCCTAGTTGCAAAGGGTTTTACACAACAAGAGGGACTAGATTTCTTGGAAACCTTCTCTCCGGTGGCTAAGATGGTGACAGTGAAGCTGTTGCTGGCTACAGCAGAAATAAACAGGTGGCACATCATTCAATTGGATGTCAATAACGCATTCCTTCATGGGGATCTGTTTGAGGAAATTTACATGGACTTGCCTTTGGGTTATAACCTTTCTAATTCATCTAGCAGCCAGGGGGAGCGTTTGGTTTGCAGGTTACATAAATCTATTTATGGCTTGAAACGGGCTTCAAGACAGTGGTTTTCGAAATTTTCTCATGCTCTTATATTACATGGATTCCATCAATCAAAATCTGATTATTCTCTTTTTACTAGAGGTTGAGGAGATAACTTTGTTGCCTTGCTGGTGTATGTCGATGACATAGTCATCACAGGCTCAAATTCTTGTATCATTGATGATTTGAAAACATTCCTTCACAGCCAGTTCAAACTTAAAGATCTTGGCAAGCTGAATTTTTTTTTGGGATTGGAGATTGCTAGATCGCATAGTAGATTGTTCTATCTCAAAGACATTATGTCCTCCAGCTACTAGAGGGCACTTCCTTGGTTGCAAACTTGCTGTGGCGCCTATGGATCCCAAAGTTCGTTTTAATTCCTTTGAGGGGGAGCTATTAGAAGATGGCTCTGTGTATAGAAGGCTGATTGGGCGATTGCTCTACTTGACCGTGTCTAGGCCAAACATCACCTTTGCAAACTAAACTGAGTCAATTCGTTTCACAACCTCGAAAGCCTCATTTAACTGTTGTTCATCATTTATTGCAGTACATCAAAGCTACTCCAGGTCAGGGACTTCTATTTTCTGCTGGTTCATCTCTACAATTGCGTGCATATACTGATGCTGATTGGGGCTCGTGCTTAGACACAAGAAAGTCAGTCACTGGATTCTGTGTTTTTCTTGGGGATTCAATGGTATCTTGGAAGGTAAAGAAACAAAACACCATATCCAGGTCATCTGCAGAGGCTGAGTACCGTGCATTGGCTTCGACTGCTAGTGAATTAATATGGGTACAACAACTTCTTCGTGACTTTCATGTGAATATCAAGAAGCCTGCTTTAATCTTTTGTGACAATCAGGCAGCCGTTCACATTGTGACCAACCCCATCTTCCACGAGCATACCAAACATATAGAGAAAGACTGTCACTTTGTAAGAGACAAAATCAATGATGGAGTTATCAAGTTGCTACCAGTCCGACCAAACCATCAACTTGCAGACGTCTTCACGAAGCCATTACCTACAGCTGCATTACATCATTTGCTGTCCAAGATGGCTATTACTAATATCCATAGCTCATCTTGAGGGGGAGTATCAAAGCACGTGTGCAATCATCTAGCTGGACTCGTTCTTCTTAGCTCTTAGCTCATGTGTAGCATTGTCATCAAGGAGATATTTCAGTTTGTTATTTTAGTTGTAAACTTACTTTCCTGCCTTTTTCATTTCCCGCTATTTTCATTCTTGGACTGTATTTATATGGTTAAATATTCTTTACATTGATGAAGATAGTTAAATAAAGTTTCTCTCAACATTCTTCTCCTCTGTAATAAATCTATATAATTTTTTTTTTATAGAGAAAGAGATCATAAAAATAGAGAATAAATAAAATAAACCACACCTGTAGAACCCGAGTGAAACATTCTTTTTGCCGTGAAGAGGGTTTGCCAAAATGAACTGTCCGGGTAATGTCAGTTGTTCCATCAATATATTGAGCTCCACTGTCTAGTAAGAAGAGTTTCTCAGTATCCACAGTGCTACATCTATGTGGATCTGGTCTGTAATGTATGATTGCACCATTTGCACCTGAACCTGCAACAAAACACAACAATAATTCAGAAATATTAACATTCAAGTAAAACATTTAGCAAAGTAATTTCTGTTTCGTGAAAAAGCCTATCCTCAAGCTTATCACACAATTCATTGCATTTTATGAGTCCCCTTAAATTCAAACGTTAATAATTATGAACATTAAGCGAACACCACAGTCATAAGATAATAATTCACAATGGGTTAATTTCACAAATGGTCACTGAAGTTACCTGAAAATTTCAAAACGGTCACTGAAGTTTCAAAATTTCAGGAACGGTCACTGAAGTTTGAAATTTCTTTCAAAACGGTCACTGAATTTTCAGATTTTTTGGTCAAGTTTGAGACAATTTTTCGGCAACTTTCGACCACCAAAACCGTTGATTTCAGATACCGTTGGAAAGCCCACGATGTCCTCTTCAATTACCACCAAAAATCTCCCCAAAACTCCAAGTGATTCGGCCGGAATAAACCCACGAAGTCGGCAACCGAAAATTGTGAAAATCTGTCAAGATTTTCAGATTTTTTGGACAAGTTTGAGGCAATTTTTCGGCAACTTTCGACCACCAAAACTGTCGATTTCGGATACCGTTGGAAAGTCCACGATGTCCTCTTCAATTATCACCAAAAATCTCCCCAAAACTTCAAGTGATTTGATCGGAATAAACCCACGAAGTTAGCTACCCAAAGTGGGCAAAAAAGTCCGAAAATCTACCCAGTTTGGGTAGCTGACTTCGTGGGTTTATTCCGGCCAAATCACTTGGAGTTTTGGGGAGATTTTTTGTGGTAATTGAAGAGGACATCGTGGGCTTTTCAACGGTATTCGAAATTGACAGTTTTGGTGGTCGGAAGTTGTCGAAAAATTGCCTCAAACTTGTCCAAAAAATCTGAAAATCTGGACAGATTTTCACAATTTTCAATTGCCAACTTCGTGAGTTTATTCCGGCCGAATCACTTGGAGTTTTGGGGAGATATTTGGTAGTAATTGAAGAGGACATCGTGGGCTTTCCAACGGTATCCGAAATCGACGGTTTTGGTGGTCGGAAGTTGTCGAAAAATTGCCTCAAACTTGGCCAAAAAATCTGAAAATTCAGTGACCGTTTTAAAAGAAATTTCAAGCTTTAGTGACCATTTCTGAAACTTGGAAACTTCAGTGATCGTTTTGAAATTTTCAAGTAACTTCAGCGACCCTTTGTGAAATTAACCCAATTCACAATGCATCATTATTTGCGTTTCTGATATAAAGTATGGTAGTAATTTATTCTTCGGTTTTGTAATAAAAGGATGTCAAAGATCTGGTGAAACATGCCTACCGAACTAGTAATAATGACAACGTAAAAGAGAAATCAAGTGATCACAAAGTAAAGCGAACCTATTCTCAAAATTCAAGGAATAGAAGATTTTTCTGGAATCATTAAAATACCCGACAGCAAACTACAAAGAAATATCAAATTTAGAGGTAAGTAACGAACTTTAATAAGGACTGAAGTAATGACAGTTTTGTGAAATGAATTCCAAAATTCCCTCTTTAAATTTGCTTTTTCTTCAGCTTTCATCATGTGCATCATATATCCACATATTCACCCTCTTTTTATGTTGCTAATATTAAAAAAAAACTAGATGCAAGTTTCTACAAAATGATGTGATAGCCTATCATCATTCCTACCAAAATAGAGCCGGATTCCTTCCCCATGACAAATCTATTATTTGCTTAATTAACAACTAATAAATAAGTAGCCTTTGGGTATTTATAAAAACCATAGTTGTGCATTTCAGGGGTACAGTTTCCGTGTCCTGCAGTGCAAAACTTTGTTCCTAGGAGATAAGACATTAATAATGGTCTCCATCATAAGTTCATGAATGACTTGTAAATAATAAAACCTCCCACATACCACAGTGATATGTCAGAAGTGTTGCACATCAAGTGACAAAAAGTGAATGAGAGGTTATAATGCCAAACAAAAAATGACATACAGAGTGTTTTACTTACGGATTTTGAGGTACTGATGGTAATGTTCGTTGACTTTTAAAGTACTAACAAGTGATAATATATTCCCCATTTATTTTATTCTATTATATGTAGCATTCCTTTGCTTTTGGGAGGTTAGGTTTATGCCACCTTTCTTTTTGTTCTCGTGAGTTTGATTTTATATATGGTCGGGGCACCCTAACCACAATGTGCCTTCCTTGGTGGAGTCTAAAAACCTACTGAGGCTGTATTGATGTTTTGCTTTAAAAAATTAATAATATATTCTCAAAACCAATAATAATTAGAAAATTACATACCACTTATAGTATCAAAACTTGTGTCAACAAAACCTTCTTGTGCAGAACGAAATTCAAGAAGCTTGTCTGCGACATCTACCTCAGTCAGAACTACGCCATCGCTGATTTCATCCTCCAGCCAAGCCCAGAAGTGTGCTAGAGCAGCTGCATCCCTGCATAAGACAAATTCATGCATAAATATTCCCCCAAAAAAGAGGCAGCTATTATACATTTTCAAATGTGAAAAGACAAAAACTCAAATTCACAGTTAAAAAATATCTATCAAATTAATCAACTAAAAGAGATGGAAAAGGTAAAAGATGAAAATATCAAAAACTCAAAACTATAACTGTCTTATTAGTCATATTAAATCTAAGGTAACCTACAAATGCTTTTCTGAGAACATGATATCGAAGAGGTATCTTCTTATGCTCCGTGAACATTCTTAACCAACTAAGAAAACATAATTGTTTATATATAAACCTGTAAATGTAGTATATGAATGATCACTCAACCTTGAATCAGTTTTGGAAACTGAAATATTCCTAGGGTGTTTATATCAGCAACTTAATCTATTGCATAATCTCATAAGATTCTCTCTCTTTCTCTACATTTGTGTGTGCATGTATAAGGCGCATTAGATGTTTTGACTATCAGCAAAAGCATCCAACAGCTAATTTGTTCTTTCATGTCCTTTCTACCTTGATAGTTTATTGCTCATTTTGAATATAACTCGTGTTCTAATCATAGAGGTTTTTATAAGGACAGACCACATATGCTGCCATCAACCGTTTCTAAGACCATTCCTTAAAAAAGAAAAAAACATTTTTTTTTTGATAAGTAATCAGTATATTAATAATAAATCAAAAGATAATACATGGGGAATGTATTATCAACATAAACAGTGCAAAAATGACATGAAATTAGGCAACCCTTCTATATGGTTATCAGCCACGGTATTAAACCAATTGTACAAAGTGAGATAAAACAATTCTCTGAACTGCTCAAAAGTTCTTGTCTGATCTTCAAAACAACGGTTGTTCATTTCTCTCCACACGCACCAGACAAGACATCCCGGGATAAGATTCCATACAATCTTACTATTCTTATCTCGAAATTTCCTCCTCCATGCTCGCACCACATCTTCAATTCTCCTAGGCATCACCCAATCCAAATGTTGGGAGACAAGAATGCTGTTCCAAAGCCACCTAACACCATCGCAATGAATGAACAAATGATCAATCGTCTCCCCATCCTTCTTACACATGTAACACCACTCGGTAACACTAAAGCCCCTCCTTCGAAGATTATCAACCGTTAACGCTTGCCCCCGCACAACCGTCCACAATAAAAAAGCTACCCGTGGAGGCAATTTACATTGCCACACCATCTTCCACGGGAATGAACTCTGCACAGGTTCCAATAAAGATCTGAAATAAGAACAAACTGAGAATAAACCATTCTGTGCCAACCTCCACCTGCTACTATCACCTACTCCAACCTGAATGTGCGCCTCATGCAAAGAGGTCAAAAACAACGTGTAATCATCCAATTCCCAATCCTGTAAACCCCTCTCAAAAACAGGATTCCAACTGAGATTTCCATTGTGAACAGTGAATGCCTCATTCACCATAGCAGACGGCTCCAAGGCAATACGATGCAAAGAAGGAAAACGCGCCTTAAGTGGTTGATCTCCGCACCAGCAATCGTCCCAAAACCTGACATTATAGCCATTTCCCACCTCATAGTTCAGATTATTTCGGAACTCATTCCATCCTCGTCGGATATACCTCCACAGGTTCACCCCATAAGCTCCACGACTGTCAACTGAGCACCAACCCCCCAGAAAAAAACATTTCTAAAACCACTGATTTACATTTGCAAAACATGTACATGCAGTTATGGTTCATTTACAATGTTATATTTCTAACACTTAGAATTATAAAGTGATTATGATGTAGGAGGATCTGAGTCAGATGATTCTGAGTTGTCCGATAACTTGATGACGCTGAGGTACCATGAGTTGGCAAATCAGCGCAAAATAGCAAGTAATCGAAATCTTTTCCTAATTGGGGCAGTTTTTGGACACATTTTGGTATTTTGGTCATAACTTTAGCTACGGTTATCAGAATCGCGCTTATGACCCCAATTCGGAAAGCTCTTTTTGACGCGCACGTTGTGGTCACCCAGCTTCGCTCACTATGCATCGATTTCGAGGGCAAAATCCGCTGTTTTTCCTTCTGAATCCCCAATTTTAGTTTTTTTTTTCCTTTTGTTTTGGTAATATTTCATTTGCCATTTTAAAAGAGATTATGAACTCCATTTGAACCATATTTTTGAGATATTATTTCTTTTATTACGTACTTTCTTTTGGTATGACTATTGAGATTTTGTTATTTTTTATAAA
This sequence comes from Fraxinus excelsior, assembly GCA_019097785.1. NCBI lineage: Eukaryota > Viridiplantae > Streptophyta > Magnoliopsida > Lamiales > Oleaceae > Fraxinus > Fraxinus excelsior. Next base: position 28,590,992 of record CM032639.1, on the reverse strand, counting down.
ATTTCGATAATTACGATTTTCTAGCTATATAGCCCAGCTTGTGGTGTGTTTTCATATAGCGAATGAAATAATAAAGAATTCTCTTTTTTTTTTTACGTTTTCTCGTGTTCTTCCCTGTGAATTATCTGCTGAAACCAGCTTGCAGAATAATCGTTATTCTGCCCAGCGTCATATTAGTATTATTATTACATTGATTTACTTGCATTGCAATCATCAAAACTTATCAACACTAAGCCCCTGTTTGAGCCACCTTTTTTGAAAATGAGAATGAAAAATATAGCCGTTATTGGGGCCCACACAAGAGATAGAAAATTTGAATTTAAATGTTGATGTGATGGATAACGGTCATATTTTTCATTTTAGTGAGGAAAAAATATGGCTCAAACGGGGCCTAAATTTGCTCAGTTTTATTAGTTTCCCATTGAATTTTATGCTGTAAAAATTCGTAGATTTTGAATTTATTCATTTACATAATTATTAACGTAGAAAAGAAAATTAAGTTTAAATGACAAGTGGCAAACATAGTTCCATATATAACTAATAATTGCTAGATTATATTGATGCTTTACATAAATCACTTAAAGTTCAAAAAGAGTTTTGTCACTTTAATATGATAACCTGTTGTGACATAAAACGTCAACAAACAAATGGATTAAACTAAAGGCGCATCCACACTAAGCTGAGGTGAAATCCAGTTACATGTCATAAATATTTGAGTCTCTTACTTTCTTCCAATGGCCTTGTCTTGTTAGACATCCCATGTACTTTAGCATGTCCTTCACTCAATGTTGCGGTGAAAAGATAACATAAGATATAGCTAATTTTACATGAACTCATACATCAAAGTTAGTAAAAGTTCTTTTCATTAAATTAACTCATAGTAATACATTCATATTTGATGACAATCAACATATTTTGATGCAATTTGTCTTCTTGTTCTTGTATGGTAATTCTTTGTAATGAATATTCCACTAAACAAACTTACCATCAAATTATTCAAATTTCTTGTTTTCAAAGTGTTAAGGATATTGAATAAGATTCCAGAGATCGTCAAAGATTGCAATTATAATATTTTCTTTTAGTGTAGGATTACTTTCCTTAGTAGTAGATTGCATAATATTTACTTTTATGTTTATTTCCTTTTACAGTTATTTGTAACCCTATAAATAGGGTCTTTTACTTGGTAATAGAAACAAGTTTATTATATATAATTTATAATATTCTTCACATGGTATCAGAGCAGTTTCGATCCTAAACAAATTAACTTTTGAATTTCGTTTCCGGCGAGCGGCCTTAAGCCGCTCGTCCGGCTACCAATGTTTTTTTTTGTATATAACACTACTGTGAAGAATATTATAAATTGTATATAATAAACTTGTTTCTATTACAAAGTAAAAGACCCTATTTATAGAGTTACAAATAACTGTAAAAGGAAATAAATATAAAAGGAAATATTATGCAATCTACTACTAAGGAAAGTAATCCTACACTAAAAGGAAATATTACAATCGCAATCTTTGACGATCTCTGGAATCTTATTCAATATCCTTGACATCCCCCCTCAAATTGATGCTGGTAAAATCATCAATTTGTAATCATGAATTGACGACGATGACAATACTTGTGCCCACGAAGAAGAAATCCAAATCAAAGCAACCAACGACGAGAGATCAAGAACAACAAAGAACTACTCCAAAACCACTTTAAGAACACTCCAAAGAAACAACGAGAACCAACGAGAAACCACGAAAAACTACGAGAAACCACCGAAGAAGAGTCACACGTTGACAAAAATTCAGTCAACCGTGGACGACCAGAAGAACCCACACCTAAAAGGCTGAGTTGTGACCCAAGAGAATCGAAGATTCAACCACTCCAAAGACACTCCAGAGAGCTCACTCACCAGTAAGAATTTCCAAAGGAAATTGACGAAGTGTGCCGACACACACAGCGAGCTCTATCTGTCGGGAAAACTTAGTTGAACATATAATTCATGTTCCAACAAAAGCTCTAACGCCAAAACACCGGCCAAAACTCCAGATGAACTGGACATATACTAAACCAAATTCCAAATGAACTGAACCAAATTCTAGATGAACTGGACATACTAAACCAATCTAAATGAACTGGACATATACTAAACCAAATTCCAAATGAACTGGACCAAATTCCAGATGAACTGGACATATACTAAACCAAATTCCAAATGAACTGGACCAAATTCCAGATGAACTAGACATACTTAACCAAATTCCAAATAAACTGGACCAAGTTCCAGATTACCAAAAGCTGAAGAAACTCCAAACAAACTGCAGAAACTGAGTTGTGGCCACCGGAATGTGATGCGACTTTGTAGGAATACATCCAAAAAGAAAATAAAAAAAGAAAAAAAACAACATTGGTAGCCGGACGAGCGGCTCAAGGCCGCTCGCCGGAAACGAAATTCAAAGGTTAATTTGTTTAGGATCGAAACTGCTCTGATACCATGTGAAGAATATTATAAATTGTATATAATAAACTTGTTTCTATTACAAAGTAAAAGACCCTATTTATAGAGTTACAAATAACTGTAAAAGGAAATATTATGCAATCTACTACTAAGGAAAGTAATCCTACACTAAAAGGAAATATTACAATCGCAATCTTTGACGATCTCTGGAATCTTATTCAATATCCTTGACAACTACAAAGTCGCATCACATTCCGGTGGCCACAACTCAGTTTCTGCAGTTTGTTTGGAGTTTCTTCAGCTTTTGGTAATCTGCAATTTGTTTGGAGTTTCTTCAGCTTTTGGTAATCTAGAACTTGATCCAATTTATTTGGAATTTGGTTTAGTATGTCCAGTTCATCTAGAATTTGGTCCAGTTCATTTGGAATTTGGTTTGGTATATGTCCAGTTCATCTGGAATTTGGTTTAGTTCATTTGGAAATTGGGTTTGCATTTTGTAGGTAATCTAGAATTTGTTTTGCATATTTGGCCCAGTTGATGGGATTGGAAATTTGGCCCAGTTGATGGGATTGGAAATTTGGCCCAGTTGATGGGATTGGAAATTTGGATTGGAAATTTGGTTTGCAGTTTGACTCAGTTCGTGGGATTGGAAATTTGGTTTGCAGTTTGGCCCAGTTGATGATATTGAAAATTTGGTTTGTTTTTGGTTCTCGTTGTTTCTTTAGAGTGTTCTTGAAGTGGTTTTGGAGTGGTTCTTTGTTGTTCTTGGTCTCTCGTCGTCGGTACTTTTCGTCATTGGTTGCTTTGATTTGGATTTCTTCTTCGTGGGCACAAGTATTGTCATCGTCGTCAATTCATGATTACAAATTGATGATTTTACCGGCACCAATTTGAGGGGGGATGTCAAGGATATTGAATAAGATTCCACAGATCGTCAAAGATTGCAAATATAATATTTTCTTTTAGTGTAAGATTACTTTTCTTAGTAGTAGATTGCATAATATTTCCTTTTACAGTTATTTGTAACCCTATAAATAGGGTCTTTTACTTTGTAATAGAAACAAGTTTATTATATACAATTTATAATATTCTTCACACAAAGGTTTGGCACATTAAAATATTTCATTTTTTTAAGTAGTTCCTATATAGGAATAAAAAACATAAGTATCAATATAGATGCTAAGTAAGGATACTCCTTAGTTTTTGACGTAAAATTTTTTAGAGACTCAACGAAAAGATTCTTTTGACATTTCAATGTGATGATTAAGATATACTGATATTCAATATAAAGATTCACAAGAAGCAAAAACTTAATATGTGAAAATATGTCTGAGGTTAACTGTCACACCAATAAAAGAACAAGTTGCCGCTTAATTTATTTGAGGTAGTGTGGAAAGAACTACTATTTTGAAAGTGGCCATCCATTTCGAGACTCCAAAATCGTGTTGTATGAACAAATATGGCTCACTTAAGCCTTACACCAAGACTTATTTATCAACTAGGATAGACTAGAAGGTTTGTAGAGATTAACATTGCCGTTCAAACTAAAATGGAGGGAGTAGTTAGTAAACACAAGATTCCATGACGGAAATTTATATCAACACTCAACTGCAAATTTTATTTGCAATGAAGGGGTTGAATGAAGCACGATTACCGTTTTTGTACATTTCTAGTTGACTAACTTCTTTAAAACATAACTGATATAAGAAGGAACTAGAACCATGCCAAAGATATCTAAACACATGGAAACATAAAGCAATTTGCATGTGAAGAGGTATAACGTGCACATTCTCCTTTAACTGAATATAGAAATAAGCATAAAATAAGTAATAAAATTGAAACCAAATAAATTTCACAAAAGTCTCAAATGTAGATGGCGGCTTCAACATCTGATAGTGCAATAGCATAAATGCAAAGAATAATCTTGTTTATATGTCATACATAAAATTGCATATTTTTCTCTGAAGCAGTAAAACTAGTCACATCCAATTACCTTAGATGAGAATTACACATCCCTTGTAGTTCTGCCTCATTCTTTACAGCCTTAGCCAGACAAACAGGTGAGCTCTTATTTAATGCAGAGGGTTCCCAAGGTTCACCATTCATTGTCCTCTTGTTTTTGTTTATTAAACTTGCAATACCGCCTGCGAACTTATTGCAGGCAGACTTATAAGTATTCACGATAGCAGCACTAACAGATGATGTGTCCAACCACAGGCATGCCCCTTTAGCAGCTAAACTGCAAGAAAAATACGGTTTAATACAGTAACCAGACCGGAAGGTTTGAAATCTAGTCCAGTTATATGTAAAAAAAAAAAAAAAAATTTAAAACCTATAAAAATAAACCCAAAACTGGCCGGTTTTACGGTAACATTTTTTAAAACAAGAAGAAAATTTTGTTTTCATTTATTTATTCAACTTTTTTTACAGCTGGTTCAATCTGGTTCGATCCTTGACTCTTTACAGGTCAATGCCCGGGCCAATTTTTAAAACCCTGGTAAAACCTATAGAATACTCAGCCGTTCTACAACTTGCTGCTGCTGAAGTAAACAGAGTAACTTAGTGCTAAGTTCACCTTTCAATTTCGGAGAGAATCGATTCATATGGTCTCAACTCTATTCTTGCATTCTTCAAATGAGTCATCACTTCTGGGGTAATTTTGGCGTTATCAATAAATAACTTAGATCCATCAGTTTCCACGATTAAGTAAGCATACATGACCGGTGAATGTGGCACATCGTTACCTCTCTATCAAAAGAAAAAATATTGCATTAACATTTACAGTATACATTGGGAACCAGAAACAAATAATTAATGAGACCAATGTTAACTTCTTGACAACTCAAGAAACAAGGAAAAACCAAAAGCACCAAAAATTCCATGAAGAGGAAGATCCAGGTTAAATCCTTAACAGACCATTGCATCATTGCAATGAAAAGTAACACAGAAATAATCATAGCATTACTATAAAAGCTTATATGCAAAGGTGATACTTGACAGCTGGCCTTGCCAAGAAAGATAGAGAATGCTGAGGTAAAGACAACTATACAAAAAAAATCTTCAAATATTACGCGTCTCTGTCCCTTTGATTTTCCCCCTTTCCTAAAATGGTTTGTCCCTTTGATTCTAGAAGTATTTATTCTCAAGTAAATGTGTCATTCCCAGGTTCCAGGTTATTAATTAACCATCATTATAATAGGTTGACTTAGCTTGTGTTTGACACCCATTTTGGGAAAAAAATAAATTCTGGAATAGTGATTGATGGAAGAATATGTGGTTAAAAAGTAAGGAGAGTTTTTTGGTTTATGTGTAATATTATTTTATTGATATAATGTGTGGTTAAAATGAAAAAAGAGAGAGAAAAATGAGAAATAGAATGGGTGTCAAACAAGGGCTTAAAATTATTTATGATCATTCATTTTGATGACCACAAAACACCATTTCCTTCCACGACATTCTTTTTCTTCTTTTTTTCTTGGAGGGGGTAAACGAACTCATTTCAAAATTTATACGAATAAAATTTTGAGTTATCTTCAAGAAATAGGATAGAGAGCTACCAAGTTCAATAGCCACGCAATCTCATCCAGCATTGAGATAACAATCGCAGATGAACCAGCATCAGTTAATTCAGACCTCAGGGAAGACAGCTTGGATGACACATCTAAACCAGCGTATTTTAGGTCATGCACTCTGATAGGTTTGTTGGGAGCCTTTGGTCTGGCTTCTTTCCATATTTCATCCACAAGATTAATATCATACAAGTAGACCAATTCATGATTCTTTTTAGATATGGCCTCTTTCAGTTCTTCTGAGGCATCGGAAGAAAAAAGAAACTGTTCCCTTCGCATAAAAAACAAAGAGAAGGTTATGATCAAATGGAGGAAATTGAAGATTGCAGATACACATGGACAGAAGTCACAAGGAAAATAGTGAACCAAAAAAAAAAAGGTAAAACAGGAAAAAAGGACAAACAAAAAGCATCTGCTAATAAATACATTTTGTTCAGAACCAGGAGAAAGATATTTTGGTTGAAATTACAAACATATCAAATCATGTAACAAAAAGACATGGAATGCACTGATAGGAAGGAAATAAACATAAGAAATCTTTCAAAAGAAAGCCAAAATTCTAATCAGAAAATAAATTAAGCCCAACAAACGCCTAAAAGTTTTTCATTCATGAATGAAACAGAATGTCCCCTTTGACTTTTGGGTTAAATGATGATTTTCCAACGCGGAACTTCTTCTTAATTCATTTAATTTTTCAGATGGAAGCTCATATGGTGAAACAGGTCAAATCAGACTTTTGAGAACATTTTTGGACTTGAAAGGTAAAACAAAATTGTACATAGCACGTGTTCAGAAAACTGTATGTTTACTGAAAAATGTCAGAGGGAGCACTTAATTGTGTGAGGATATCTATGTAAATCGTTAAATGTCCCAATGCATAATCCATTCTAGTCCAGTTGGTTAAAATTTCAATGAAAGTCAATCAGGAAGAGGACATGATCCTCATACAACCCAATTCATTAGACAATAAAATCCATTCATTCCAACATGAAAATTGTCAATTCAATCTATGTATGACAAATTCCCATGGGACCCAGCAGTTTAAACAATTTAGCCATTATCAGGAGAGTTGTGATTTCATCTAAAATATTAGCATGTTCATTTGAAAATATTATTTCTTGAGACACAATGAAAACTAGAATATTACTTACAGGATCAATGCCAATTCTGGAACCAGGAGTTAAGACACCATTAAGCCACTCACTTGTGGTAGGCACTCCCAAATTACCTGCTCGCATGAGAATCCAGCTGGAGTTCAACTGCTGTTCTGCCTTTTAGCAACAAGAAAAGCACTTCAATAAGAACCACAGCAAATCCCAGCAAAAATTAACAAGTAATCATGTTACAATATAGAAGTCAAAGGGATAAAACTAACTGTATCCACAATTCAGACCTGGAGAAAGTACCGTCCATCTGTCCAAAGAGCAGCTTTATCTTTTGTGATAACAGCAGTGCCAGCACTACCAGTAAAACCTGATATATATTCTCTCCTCGCATAACAATCAGCAATAAATTCACTCTGAAAATCAAAGGAAATCCCACTGAGAAATTACCATAGAAACCGGGTGCTTTTATGTCATGTTTAAAGCAAAATTCTGGTAAACAATCTCTGGAAAATTGTAGAAGTACCATTTTTACTAAGAAACTAAAAGTTATTATTACAATGAAAATGTGACGGAATGAGAAATAAGGGACATGTGCGTGTACATTATAATTGAAATAGCAGAAAACTCTTCCAATCATTATTCCATCTCTTTATACAATTGAAACTACATGCAAGCTTGCTGAAGAAAATGTCCCAAGAGTTCATATACAAAGGAATAATCATGAAATTCCCCCACCCACGCCCTTTTCCCCAAAAGGGAAAGAAAAACAATAAACTAGATGATATTAACATATAAATACAAAATAAGGCAATGGATCAATAATTTACAACTGAAAATGATTGGTCTACGTTAAAAAAATAAATGATGTTCAAATTCAAAAAGATACAGAATAAAACTTCCTATACACAAATTGAATTCACAATAACCAGAAATGCATATTTTTAAGCATGGAGGCAAAAGAAATCTCAAAAATGAATCTAACTAACTTGATGGGCGTCTTGTGAAGGGATTATGTAAGCATCGATATTGATATTGGGCCTTGAGAAGAGTTCTCGGATGCGTCTAAGCTTGTCATCGGGTTCAGAGTTTTTGCGCTTATTCCGAAGCTCGGACGACGGTTTGGCTGTTATGGAGCCCGAATTTTGGGTGGAAAAGGATTGTCGAACGATGAGGGTGGTGGGTTGGCGAAAGCGTGATTTAGTGGAAAAATTGTGGATGGGACTAAAATTATGAAGAAATGGGGAAGAAATGGAGAGGAAGCGAAAGCGGGTTTGAGAATGAAGTTGAAAATGAGACCGAAAAATCATGGCGGCGGCGACGGCGTATAGAGATGCTTCACCACCTGCTGCTCAGCTGCTGCTTCCAAGACAGAAGGAAGTGTGTGTGTGTTCAGATAAGGCCTTTGGCTTGGCGTAAAAGCGGAGATTGCTTGCTACACTAGGAAATTCCATTTTCACAGGTGATCACTAAAGTTTATGAAAAAAGTTCAGGTTAATCCTTTGAAAGTATTTTTCTAACTTATTTACTCGTGAAAGTTATTTAGCTCCTATCTGAGCCACATTTCATCCCATTAAAATTATAATCAATTGTTTGGCACATGTTTCTAATATAAATTACTTTGGTAAATTACTTTTATTCACAGATATTACGAGATTTATAAATATTATTAATTATAATCAAATCACATATGCATTTTTTTTTTTACGTAGGAAATCACAGCCGCTACCTGTAAGTGTGTACTGGGTAAACCCTACTTTGTGTGCAGTAGGTCGCAAGCCACACAGGAGAAATAAACCGCACATGATTTTATTAGCTAATTATTGGGTTATTTATATACATCATGGACAATCAAATCAAAATTGGATGAAGATGGAACATTTTGCAATCGTTGAAATTATCGTTAAAATTGAAAAGAGACCGTTTAAAAAATTCCTCTAAAAAGGAACATTGGAATTAAAACTACGAGAAAAGAAGTCGCGCGTCGAGGATGAGCGTGCAATTTATCTTTGAAGATTTGAATTGATAGTTGAAAAAGTATAAATGGAAATTTTTTTTTTATCATTTTTTCTTTTTATAATCATCGTCATATCGTTTCAATTTTGATATGTATACACTTAGATCATCATAATCTTGTAGAAAATGTCATCTTCATCACTTGCCATGTAATTGTTCCATTGATTAAGCGCTTGTTCTTCACGTGAAATAATTTAGAAGAGTAAGAATTGTAGTTCTATTAATCATTATTATTTATATTTAGTTTTAATAAGAAAAAAATATTAAACGATAAGAATTAAATGGACTAATTTTCTACTCTTCTAAATTATGTCACCAGCAGAGTATGCACTTATTTAACCAAATAAATAGATGATTGGTGACACATATATACATACCATCGGTGCTAAATTACTACCCTATATGACATATATGTGACATTATGACATATGCTATTTTCCACGAGCTAAGTGAGAAGACCCCATTTCGATGACTAGTCTTCTTTACGTCAATAGACGTAAGTCCAATTATATATAGTATTACGTGACTCATTTAGCTCATGTTTGTTTAATTGAAATTAGATTTTAATAAATTTAAATAAAAGTTGATGAATTTAAAATGTATAATTAAAAATAAATCCGTGAAAATATAAATTTAAAAATAAAAATAAAGCAGAAACTTAGCCTTTGTTTGTGCTCATTTTTTTTAAATGCATTTCTTTGAAATTCATTTTCAATTACACATTATCTCATAAAAAAAAAATGTTACATGCAAATTAAAGCTTTTTCTCATTCTTTAACTGCACATTTTTTAAAAAATAACTATCTTTAAATACATTTTTCTCTAAAATCTCATTTTATTGAAATCCAAGCTTAACTAAACCCACCATATACAATCATATATGGCAACGTTAGCACTCATGCTATACAATATTACTTTTGAAAATCGGGGTGAACATGATTCCATTTAGTTCTGATTTCAAGAGAGTTGAATCAAACCATAAACCATTGATTTTTTTTCATATGGAACCATTTTTTTTTTTTTAAGATATAGAATCAAATCGGAATCGAACCATTTAGTTCAAGTTTGGTCCCAATTGTATTACTTAAATTTTCGAATAATAAATACAAATTAAAATTTATCACTATATACATAGATTAGTTACATATACACAAATAAAAAAAATAAACATTAAACATTAAACTTTTAATTATCAATCATCAAATGGAATATTGTGTAACAAAATTCATTCACAAAAGTTCAAACTAATAAACAAAATATAATCATAATTTGAATACACAAACATCAAATTTTATCCCATACAAAATATTGTCACTGATTATGCTCATTTTTGCTACCCGACCCGAGCAAGTAACTCGAGGAGTAACCGCACTATTTGACCCATTTAGTCCTGCCCTCCTCGGGATGTCTCCTCGGGCATTGTGATCCCCCGAGCTTCAGGCATCACCTTTGGGTAACCTCTCCGATACAGCGTTCCCTTTTGTCAGCTCGAACCAGAGAGAAGAGTCCTACTAACGACGTACTACCCTATCCCCTAAAGTCCTACTCTTATCCAAACACATAGGAACACCAAAACTTGCCATAGTACAGTTCTAACCACACTAGAAGTCCTGGATATGGCAGACTCCTTGCCAATCCGAAATACCTCCAACCCCTATAAATACACCATTCATCTCCATTAATCAGGTACGTTTTTACATACAATTCACAGCATATATTTTCTGGTAATTCGCTTTCTGACTTAAGCATTGGAGGGGCAACGAGGACACTCCTCGACTAGTGATGGCAACGGGGCGGGTTCGGGGCGGGGCACCCCCGCCCCGCCCCGCCCCGCCTTTGACGGGGCGGGGCGGGGACGGGGACGGGGACGGGGACGGGGCGGGGTGGATTTTTGCCCCGTTTAATGCCTCATTTAGTTTTTTTTTTTAAAAAAAACCAAAAATTTCCAATTAAATACAATTCAGAATTTTATAATCCAAACCAAATAATACTTAAAATAATTATATCAATATCCAAACCAAACAATGAAAATAAACAATGTCCAAAATTAAACAAACAACGTTAAAAAAAAAAAATGGGCGGGGCACCCTCACCCCGCCCCGCCCCGCGACCCGAGGCGGGGCGGCAATCCCCACCCCGCCCCGCCCCGCCCCACCAACCCGTCGGGGCGGGTTTTTTTCGCCCCATTCGGGGCGGGGCGGGGCGAGTTTTTTTGCCATCTCTATCCTCGACGCCTTTGTTTCAGGTATAAGGAAGATCTTGTTCGTGCTCTTTCAGTCGTCAAGCTCGAATCTCATCAGGTGCGATTTTTGGTAGCATCAGTCACTAATAGAGATGAACAAGTCACTGACAAAAGTTGAATTTTTACTTGATCCAAATCGTTCAGTTGGGTTCAATCAAATTAATAAATTTTTTTTGTTGTGATTCACTAATTTTTTAATTTTAATTTTAATTTTAATTTTAATTTTAATTTTTTTTTTTTTTTTTTTGTGTTGGTAGAATCGAATAACCAGATCCAAATCGTTGGTTCGATTGGGTTCAATTCTGATTTGATCGATATTTTGTCCACCCTAGTTGAAAATATCATTACAAAACCTTTGAAAAAGTGGCTTTTAGAAAGAAGAAAAAATAAATAAATTGGTCTATTTCTTTAATTTCTCCAAATCTGAAACTGAGTTAAACTTCTCCACCTTAGACACCAATTTTACCAATCAAAATCATCCTCGAGACTCCTACTTAGCACAAAAATGGCAATCATCACTGAAGAACCTGAACCCCCAACCCCACCACCCAAAACGAAACCAAACACCAAGCCTAAGAAAACCACCTCGCCGCCACCACCGTCCGCCACCGCCACTAAATCCACCACCACTACAAACCCTTTTCACTTTTGGTTCTACTTCACTCTTATTGTTTCCCTTATTGCCCTTTTATTTATTTCTATCTCCTCTCTTTCCCCACAAGACCCAAAAACTTGGTTTCTCAATCTTCCCCCGGTCCTCCGCCTTCACTACTCCCAAGGCCGCACTATCAAAGTTCAGACAACTCCTAATTTTCCCCAAGTTGAGGTCTTTTCCATCCAAGAAGGCCCAACTAACTCGGATTCTCACGTCCTTGTTGTACATGGCTTAGGCTGTAGTTCTTTTGCTTTTCGAAGTATTCTTAAATCTTTAGGCCTTAAAAATGTCCATGCTGTGGCTATTGATCTACCGGGGTCTGGTTTTTCGGATAAATCCATGGTCGTGGTTGAAGAGAATGTGGGTGGTAATGGGGTTTTTGGGAATCTGTGGAATGTGTACAGTGATATTAAAGAAAAAGGTCTATTTTGGGGGTTTGATCAGCTTATTGAACAAGGCTATGTGAATCATGAGCAAAATGAGATTCGAGTTTTGAAGAAAGAGAGTGTTAAGGCTATTGAGTTGGGGGGTGAAGAGATAGGGAGGGTGTTAAGTCAAGTAGTGGATTCAATGGGACTCGCACCTGTGGACTTGGTCCTTCATGATTCAGCACTAGGACTGAGTGCCAATTGGATTTCTGAAAATCCGGGATTAGTTAGAAGTGTTGTGGTTCTTGATGGTGTAGCAAGTGGGACGGCATTGCCACTTTGGGTGTTGGATATGCCTTTGGTAGGGGAGGTTGTATTGGGGTTTAGATTTGTGTTTAAGACAGTTCTTGCAAAGTATTGTATGGAATCGGCTGGTGGGCTGGAGGCTGAGGCACATAGGATTCTATTGAAGGGGAGGGATGGGAGAAGAGCAGTTGTTGGGATGGGGAAAAAGTTGAATTTTAGTTTTGATTTAGCTGAATGGAGCAGTCTTGATGGGGTGAAAGATCTTCCCATGCGAGTGATCTGGTCCGGTGGATTTTCCAAAGAATGGAGTGATAGGGGACAGCAAGTTGCTGATATACTTCCTCAGGTGACACTTGCCACACATTCTGGTGGGCGATGGCCCCAGGTACGGATCAGCTATTATAATACTTTTTGGTCAGGTTCCTATTTTTTTTTCCTGGTAGAACTTTGTAATGTTATCTTGTTATCTTGATAGTTGTTGATCTTTCATTGCTGTACTGCAACATTCTTAGTGCATTAGACAAATTTGTACTTCGACTTTGGAATGCTTCATTGTAGAATAGCTTTAGGTTCCAGTGAGTTCTCTATAGCATGGTTCAGGAGACTTTTATCTTTTGGTAGAAGGGGCGTTAGAAAGTTGAGTCACTGTCTGCTACAGTTAAGGATTAACTGCTGCTCCTAGGTGCAAGCTAGGCACTGTATATTGTTTATCTTCTTGATTTATGGGTCAACAATTTATGAATGATTGTGTTTAGATATGACTGCACCAGGCTAAAAGTTGAAATTTATGCCATTGAACTTTTACTATGTTGAGTTCCTATTGGTTTGTTCTCTCTTTGAAAAATATGGGTAGATTTCATGGCGTTACCTCTAAAACACGCCTTTTAGCTGATATCAACTGCCTAAAGTTTGAAAGAGGCATCCAGCAGGGAAAGACTTTCCACGTAAAAATCCTATTGGTTTGTGCTACTTTATCTATTATTATTATTATTATTTACTGGTACAAAGTGTTGTGAAAGGAATTCTCTTAATATCTTGAGCATCCACTTATTGTGCAAGTACTGTAGCTTGAAATAGTAACCGTGTTCCATTATTCCCCTGTTGGTGGAGTGTCTTCACATACATAAATAAGTAGAAATTTCTTTGGCTGGTATTCTTTTAATTCTGATTGATTTGCTAGCTTTATGAAGCACCAGCATTCTTCCTATATTGTCGGGTTTCCAATACAGATCGGAGACGGACACTCCGAGACACTATCTTGACATGTCGCTCAGTTTCTACCTTTTCTTTTTCTTTTTAAATTTCCAACATGCAAGAGACACTTTCTCAACATGCCTTGGGGCATGTGTCTGATACGCCATGTGACGTGTCGTATATGTCTATTCTTTTTACTTTCTAACACAGGAACTATATGCCTCGATTGTCAAGGAAACGGCAAGCCCCATTTTATGAACTTTGGAATACATAATTAGAAAAAATTTGAATTATTAAAATGTTTTTGAAAATGTCAAAATAATGATTATATGAATTTCATGTTGGATTTTTCTTATATTTACTATATTTATTTTCGGACACTGATAATTTCATTTTTTGGCACTAGTCATGAATAGTACAATCCAAAATGATCTTATTACAACAAATAGCCACTACAATTTGACTAGATTGCCTATAAAATTCAAGATTCAAGCTAAAAACGAAGTAATTAGTTTTGTTGAAAAATAAAATGTACGAAGTAAAAATATGATATTGTTTCTTTTAAGAGGGAAGTTGGATGTGGTTTTTGTTGCTAAATCCCTCATGAGGGAATAATGTAGCCAATCATTTAGCTTCTAATGTAGTTTTGTCCCCAGTTAGTTCACATTGGGTCGATTGTGTTCCAAACTTCATTGCGCCATATGTTGTTGGTGATTCACATTAATGGAATACTTTTGCTTTGGCTTTCAAAAAAAAAAAAAGTGAAATATAAATGTTTATTATTAATGAATATTATCGCCGTGTCCCTGATGTTTGTATGTCCTACTTTTCTAGAAGTTTCATGTCAGCATGTTTGTGTCTCGTGTCCTCCATGCTTTATATGCTGTCATATTTCGACCATATTCTTTTGCGTTAAACCTTTTTTGGGTCCACCCTAAGCTGATGGGTTAAAGTAGCAGCTGGTTTATTGGGAGATCATCTTATGGCTGAGACGAAACGAGCTTTTAGGTTGTGCATGTCTATACAACTGCATGTGAATGTCACCGCATATATGTTTGCTTCGGTATTTCTCTTTCTGTGTGTATTATTGTATGTGTCTCTGCATATCAATCCTTGTATACGATCTCAACATCTTTGAGTTAAAATTTTACCCAAATAGAACATATATGCATCGTCTTGAAGCTACATTCAACTACTTGGTCTTATGAAATGCTCCACGACCTGAATCTCCCTTTTAGTCATTAAGTGGATTACTTACTATACCTTTGTTTTGCATCGGAGAAAAGTAATATTGAAAAGTTTTATGATTATTTGTTCTGGTACATTTACAAGTTAATTGATGTCGACCAACCATTCTGCTATTAATTTAGGAACACATTGCTGAGGAGGTAGCTGAAAGTATATACAACTTTGTTTCGTCTTTACCAAAATCCACTAAGACGGCTGTGGAAGAACAAATACCGGAGCATATACAGAAGATGATCAATGAGGCAAAAAGCAGTGATCACCACCACCACCATCACGGCAATGGTGGTCATGACCACCACGATCATAGTCATGGTCATGGTCATGCTCACGCCGGATATATGGATGCTTATGGTCTCGGACAAGGGTGGGCCATGTGATTTGCATTTTTTTCCCTGACTGAGAAAGTCGAGCTACTTGATTAGGTTGAGATTATATCAGGGTATAAAACCCGTAGAGAAGATGCTGCAATGTATTTGGACTAGTTTGCTGTTTATCATTGTCCAAGAATCTGTTCTTAAAAGGCTCAAAATCTAAGAGGTGGTTATCTTTGTGTTTCAATTTTGAGTTTTGAATTCATTTTGAGTTGTGTGTTTTGAGTATCCATTTGAGATTGCTGAAAACGCGTTTTTTTTTTTGTCATTTTGAAAAACTGTTTTCAAAAATAAAATAAAAAATGAAATTTTGATTTGATTTTAACAGCCAAAACGAATTTTTTGGCATTTTCCGTTTTCCTTGTAAATTTTAAACTCGTTTGTGGAAATTGATTTTTGAAAATAGGTAAGTAAACGTGTTTTCAGTGTTTTCGAAAATTAAAAATTGAAAATGACATCAAAACAGCGAAGAGAATGGACCCTAATATTTGGTTCAATGAAGTTTGTCTCCATGTAAACAATGGTTTATATAGTTTTTTGTTTGTAAAAGAGCCTATCTGTATTAAACTAGTCAACTCGATCTAATCCAGACGATTTGTTTTTATTAGAATTGACATGTTTTGGTCAAATCAATCCTGAAACTCTAATGCTAATCATCTAGTCTAGAGCAAAATGAGAGTGACGATGGGGTATTAGGGGAAAATTGGGTTCTAATGTAGATGGGCAAGAGGTGCTATCAATGGGATAGGGGGCTAGAAACAACGTTCGACTGAATCAATGGATTAGCTGGAGATAGGGGATGAGGAAGAAGGTGACATGATTAAGAAGGCATTATGAATTATGAGTAAAATAATTACGGTTTATCATAATAATCTTGTAAAAGTCGTCTTACTTTACCTTTCGAAAGTAGAATAAAAGAGAGCATAATTTTTGGCCTATGACGAGATTGAGCCGAACAATTGAGCTATGAGCATCGTACTCTCATCACAAATAACGGGTCAAATCACACGCGTTAGTTTGATTTTTTCGTGCAATAGGACTACGAATAACCGTTCGGGAAATATGTAAAATCTTCTTTATACATGGCTATCATAACAAATGAAGAAACTATTGGACATGTTCTTCTAAACAGCATATGGTGAATCAAATATGATTTTACTAGTTTTACATTACCAGTTAAAAAAATTGTAATTGTGTGAAATATTTTTGACTGAAAACACAAACTTTACTATTGATTTGATTCGACTTGACTCGGTCGAATTCTTTGACCCTCAATTTTTTCCGAGTGAAAGAAAGATTTTCAAAACTATAATGGGGGAGGAAAGAAAAAAATATTTTCCAGTTCAAAGTGTATCAATTTACAGCGTCAAGGGTTAAGCTATCGCCTACCATTCCGTGGCAGGCTCTAGTTTTTACCACTTGTTTTTCTCTCAAAAATGTAAAACTAGAAATTGTCTTCTAAATAGGGCTATAAATGAATCGGATATGCCTATATCTGATCCGATCAGATAAGAAAATTATCCGATCCAATCCAATAATCTAATGGATATTTGATTGTTAAATCCATATCCGATTTGCTATGTTATCGGATATCCAATCTGAAATTAATAAAAATTAGGGAAAAAATGATTTTAAGTTCTTTAAAAATTTTGAACTAACTTGAGGTCCACCTATTTTTACTAGCAAGCCCAATAATGACTTCTACCATCATGATGTTCCTTTTTAAATGAGAGACTCTTTTCTAATTTTGTATTGACATTCGATATGAGATAAAGTAAAATTGAATTCCAATTCTAAATATAAATATTTTATTTCATTATTTCCATTAACAAATCAAATTATTTGTTACATATTAATTATTAGTTTTTGAAGTTGTAAAATAAATTACAATAATAAATTTAATTAAGAAAAATATAGATATTTATTTACTTTAAATTAGTAAACTAAAATTAAAAAAATCTAATATTTTTTAATAATATTTTACATTTATGTGTATAGTTATTTATTCAATTCGACAACCGGTTTTATATTGATTCGACAGCGGGTCGATTTTTGAAACATTGGTTGAAATAAACTTTTTTTTTTTTTTTTTTTTCAAATTTTCCAATTCTTAAAACATGTCTAATACTTATAAAATTTTCAAATTTTTATGTTTTGAATTTAATTACTTTTTTATTCTAAATTTATTTATTTTAGTGACAAATAGTATGTCATAAAAATATTTTACCTACTCAATTATTTATAAAAAAATTGGGTCGGATTGTTATCGGATCAGATTGACATATATCCATATTTGATCCATTTAGTTAACGGATTACCGGATTCGAATCTTGATCGGGTTATCAGACTGAGACCCTAAATCCATCTCTCATTAATTTCGTCGAATTCGGATCAAAATCCAATCCATTGACAACCCTACTTCTAAATGCCCCCAATTGCAAACCCTCACCCTTTTCTCCACAAAATTCCCAAACAACCTTATCTTCCATTTCCACTTCGGATTCCATCCAATTCCATCCCACACCACTCCCTCTCAGTTCGGATGAGTTTCGTCTACGAACCAATTGATGCTATCGATAAACAACGGCTCGAAAAGGACCAAACCGAGCAGTGCATCTGCGCTTGGCACGAGTCCAAGAAGCAAACCCCCCCCCCCGAAATCAACCTGGGATCTCTCAAATATGACACGGAAGATGAACTTCAGTATGGATTTGTACAAGAGATTTAGGATGAGAATCGTATTGAAGGGTTGTTGGCAAACGTGAAAGGAGAGGTAGAGTTGGTGCACCCGTGGCCGGAATGGATAAAGTTGATGGAGAGGCTTGTACAACAGAATTATTTTGATCAACATTAGGAATTCGAGAAGGCGATATGAACTATATATCGCACAAACTAATAAATAAGAACAAAATTTAAAAGAAAATAAACAAGAAGATGAAATTAACAGATAAACCGAATATCTTATTAATAACAACTAATGGAGAGAAAATACAACTTTTACCTTTTCTGCTGCACTCTAAACTGAACGAAGAGTCTACTATTTATAGGAGACATGTCCAAATCTTAAAATTAATCTAAAATATGGAAACTAGGTTAAAAGTCACGTAAAATCGAAAATAAGAAAAAAATTCGCGGCCCGTCGCTCGAGCGACAAGCGGGCAACGAACTCCCTATTCCAATTTTGTTCATATCGCTCGAGCTATAAGCGGGCATCCGTCCATCGCCGTCAATCCGCCTTTTTTGCTTTTTTTCCTTCTTTGACCATATTTTGTGTTCAAGCCCAATACTCTACAACGCGAAGCCCTAGACCCAATTTAGACCAGATTTGGGTCACAAAACCCAATAATCTTCATCTTGACACAAATTCTATGCAACGAATGAAGTTCCAAAATTTCTCCACTTGAAAAAAATGAGTTCGACTGCAATGAAAAACACACCGAACTCTTCAACCTAAACTAAACCTCCCCAACACTCAAAAAAACTTTTCCTCTTCCACCATATCCAAACATGGATACTAATGAACCCAATCCCCGGTTCCCAAAATTCACAACGAATTCAACATTTACCAAACAGGGTTGAAGCACACCCTGTAGCAGAATCACCACTAAATGCTTTAATTGAAGGCACTTGGCTAGACTCGTCACATTCAACAATTCCAAAAACATGCATATTCAGATCAACATTCTCTTACTTGTTTCCAATGGGTCTTTCCCTAGCCGTTAAATACAATGGAACCGCAGACTGTAGTGGCAAAGCAGAATTACCCATATTCCCAAAACTCGAAATATTAGTATTCTCCAAAATAGACACAGAGCCAACTCCCAACGATACTGTACCAAACTGTATATCCACCACGGTACAAAACTTGTGTTGATGCCGTTTTACTGATTCTGCCTAACCTTGCAAGATGTATAATTGTGACTTCTTTGCCCCTCCAATACAACACAGACACCCTTCCGGACCTTCAAGACTCCACCTGCACCAGAGAACGTGTACTCTCTCGAATCCAGGGTACTCAACGAGATGATATTTTTCTTCAAGTCTGGAACATTTCGAACCTGGCCAAGTGTTCTAATTGTTTCATCCACCATCTTCAATCTGACTCTCCCATTACCAGCTACCCGACAAGATTCATTGTTTCCCATAACAACGACACATTGCGTCACTGTTTCAATTATTCAAACAAATCCTGATTGGGACTCATACTGTATCTAAAATTCACTCCTCGTCAGGATTGGATTCCACGTCAGAAAGTGTCAAAAGATCTCCGTCACTTACAAAGTTCGCTACGATGTCTGCTTCACTTGAAGTATCTGATTGCTACCCACGATTTGCAGCTGAATTATCCTTACCCTGCAACTTCTCGCGATCCTTCTTGATGTGTCCTTTCTTCTTGCAGTAAAAGTAGACCCTATTGTTAAAATCCACCCTCGACCTGCCCCTTCGCCGATCACCACAAACTACAAGAGCTTCCTCATCTCTGGAACCAGCTCCAACTAGATGCTTCATCTTCTCCTTTGCGAACAAGGCATCATACACGTCCTCAATGGTGAGTGTGTCACAATTATACAGAATCGTCTTCCTAAACGATGAAAACGAACTAGGCAACGAGCACAACTGGATTAAAGCCAAGTCCTCTTCATCACATTTTACCTCTAACGTGTCCAGATCAGCGACGATCTCCTTAAACACGACCATATGATCTTCCATTGATCGGCCTTCTGCCATGTGATGAGAATAAAATCTCTGCTTCAGATGTAATTTACTGGTCAGACTTTTAGTCATGTATAATTGCTCCAGTTTCAACAACAATGCAGCTAATGTCTTCTCCTCAAAACGTCCTGAAAAATGTTGTTAGATAGATGAAGATGAATCTACAAAAGTGTCTTGCGATCCTTCCGTTGCTTTTTCTCTATTGTCCAAGTCGTGGGCATCATATCAAATCTCAATAAAGCATCATCTAAATCCATCTGCGCCAATATAGCTCTCATCTTCACTTGCCCAACGAAAATCTTGTACTGCGATTCAACATCGGAATATCTTACTTCAGGTAGCCATCAATAACAAAAATCTCAAACAATCAAATCCTTGCTCTACGGAACTGCTGAACCTATGCTCTGATATCATTTGTTAGGAATTCGAGGAGGCGATAAGCACGATATGAACTATAGATCGCACAAACTAATAAACAAGAACACGATTTAAAAGAAAATAAACAAGAAGATGAAATTGGCAAATGAATCGAATATCTTATTAATAATAACCAATGGAGAGAAAATACAACTTCTACCTTTTCTGCTGCACTCTAAATTGAATGAAGAGTCTATTATATATAGAAGACATGTCTAAACCCTAAAATTAACCTAAAATATGAAAATTATGTTAAAAATTGCGTAAAATCGAAAAAGAAAAAAAATTCAAGGCCCGTCGCTCGAGCGACAGATTGGCGACGAACTCATTGTTTCAATTTTGCTCATATCGCTCGAGCTAAACAAGTATCCGTCCAGCGCCGTCAATCCACCTTTTTTCCTTCTTGGACCCTCCACAACGCGAAGATCTAGACCCAATTTGGACTGAATTTGGGTCACAAAACCCAACAATCATGGGAGGAAAGAAGAGGATGATATGATGAAAGGGCTGGGGTACAATGTATCTGAAGCTGCAAGGACAAAGTACCAAATTTTACCTGGGATTTTAAGAGTGTACAGATTGCTGTCCTCAATTTTGGCCAAGACCGCTTCGATATCTTGAGGTCAATTTTAGTGCACAGTAAGTTCTCATAATTTTGATAACGGACGGTTATCTAGACGCCAAGAGATACCAGAGACCAAGGATAAATGTATTGGGAGGATATTGTACGTGAACAAAAGTTTGGAACAAGTTTAACAACACAAAAATGACGATAAACCCCTAAATAAATGATAGAAATCAAAGAAAGGAAACAAGAAAAGAATAATATGAAAACATTCGAGGCAAGTGTTTAACACTTTATCTTTACGACAAATTTGTCCCCTCAACTGTGCTAATGGGTTAACGGAAATAATCTCTCGAGATACAACGGAAAATATTCGTGGTATAGAAGCACTTCAAACTACAAAGCCAAACAAATCGAATTAGAATTTTCTCTCTACAAAGATAATTTTGGTATGCAACTTTTGGAAGTGATTTTGCTATAATTTTGATGCAAGAATTAAGAGATCTCAATTTATAAAAAATGAGGGATTGTGAAAGAAGAGACATGCTTCAAAACTCTGAAACCTTTAAGGGACGCGGCCCTTGCTGTCGCTAATCTGCCGTTGGTGTGCCGCTCGAATGGTAGAAGCAAAGACCTAGCATTGGCGTATCACTCAAGCGGCAGCCTTAGCCATTTTTAAATTAGATTTCTCCTTGTTTTCTTACAACTTTGGACCGCAATTTTTTATTCATCTATAATTGATTTTGAGATTCCAAATAAACATTAACTCTCATGAAACTAAAGAATTGAAAAGAAAAAGGATCCTTAAATATGGCATTGTAACTTCGTTAACATGTTGCGTATCAACCAGCCGGCCATCAATTTGTATGCGTGTTGAGTCAAATGAACACCGTCCCAGCTCATGTATCTATATGGATTGGGACACACAGTCGCCCCTGGATCTCCACACATCTTTGTTGGATTAAAATTGTAGGCCCCTCCACTTCCGCAACAAGCTTTTTGTACAGAATTTAAATCAAACCCTGCACTAATCAACATATTATTCAGTCATTTATCATGTAAAATAATTACAGTATACTTGTTTTGTAACGACGAGATTATTCTTTGTTTCCTCACCAAGAAATCGGGCTCGAGATAAAACCCAGAGGAAGGAATTGTAGTAATCACCGTAGAGAATAGTAGTATTTGGATATTGGGTCTTCAACTCCTCGATGGATTGTTGCAAACGCTCGTTATGATTGATTGAAAAGTTATTTAGGTCTTTCAGACAATGAAAATCATCATAAGCGGTTGAGTCATTTGTCTGGAAACCGGTAAGGTAGATTGGAAGGCACCCGATAGGTAAATTTCCTGGTACAACTACTCGTGTCGCCCCAAAATTGATTACTCTCTATTTCAATAGGAAAAAAATAGTTAGAATACATATAAAAAGGATGAACTATATAAAAAGAAGAAGAACAGAACTCACCCTAACAGCATTAGAGATGGTGGCAACAACTTGTGGTACCATCTTTCTCAATTCTTGAATGGATTTTCTTTGGAGTAGTGCATAATTATAATCGTTACCTCCTATTTCCCCAACCATGAAGAGAGAATTGGCGTTCTTCTGTTCACAATCTGAAACCAAAAAAGAAGAAGGAGAAAATCAATTATTTCTTACTTTATTAATTATGAGTAATTAGTTGCTTTACTGAAGATTGAATGAGAAATTAACCTGTTTGATTTTGGCAGGTTGAATTGAAATGAGAGTGCATCCAATCCAGTTGTACATCAAGCGAACTCGTGGTAACTGGAGAGAAAATATTCATATCTGCCAGTTCTTTTACAGGTAAAGCAGTGGATCCAGCTACAGCAAAGTTTACGCCATGTTCGAAGTTCGCTTCGGCTTCTTGGTAAGGTCTGAGCAATGGAAGACCAGCTGATAATGCTGTAATATAAAGAAATATATATTCCTTGAGTGAAGAAATAAAACTAATTACCAAATAAAGAAAAAGGTTCTTGAGTAGATAATATGTTACCGAAAAAGTCGATCATTAGCAGACCATTTGAACATCGACCAGTTGCATTCCGGTACAAAGTTTCTCCGTAGGGAAGCCTAGCATAAGGAGAATGAGATCCCATCGGACTTTCTCGGATTAGATTGCCGGTGTCGGATAACGAATCGCCGAGTTGATAAATTTTATCAAAATGGCATCTCTTCAAGGAATCAAGAGGGTGAAATTTCTGGGCATTACTCCCTTGCAAAGGATGAAGAAAGAACAAAGTAAAAATTAGAAAAATAAATCTGAAATTTGCCATTAGTTAGTGTATATGCAAAGAAAATCTGTTTTTGTGTATATGCAAATTAATGTGTAAATTAGTAATATTTATAGATCCAAACATTATCTTTTTTTTTTTTTTTTTACGTAGGAACCTGCAGCCGCTACCCTTGAGTGAGTACTGGGTAAATATCGCTTCATGTGCAGTAGTCCGCAAACTATACAGAAGAGATAAACCGTACTAGACAAGTCCGGTGCGACAGACTTGACCAAAGAAGTGTTGGCAGTGGATTCGAACTCATGACCTTCGATCTCCAAACATTATCCTTTTTGAGACCACGTAGGATGTTTAATGAAATTGGGAGTTGCTCATTTAGGATTTGGACAAGCATGTAAAAAATTAACCAACTTACTGATTTAGGTAGGAAAAATCAATAATAATTAGATACAGAGAGCACAGTAATCGACTTATGCTAACTGATTTAGGTAGGAAAATTTGAATTTTGGTAATCGTAATTTCTTGGATATTGTTTATCTTTTATTTTCCCTACAATTTATTATATTGCGCTCGTCAACACTTAGCCCCTGTTTGGTAGATATTAAAATTAGATTTTTAGTAGATTTTGATAAAAAAAAAAATTGATGAAGTGCGTAGTTGAAAAGTTGTGGATCCTATAATTAAAATTAATTGTTGACTTTAACTTGAAATTTTAATTCTAACGAACAGGGATTTAATTTTAGTAGAAGCTACTAAAAGAAATAAATTTCTTTTTGTAGAAACAAATATTACTTATTAGTACCTTGAAATAAATAATATTTAGTATTAGATTTCATCAACTAAAATTATTTAATCACACTAGCTTATTTATTCTGAACAAACGTTTGGATTAAAAAATCTTTTACGCTAGACTAATATGTAAAAATATTATCACATAATTATTATTTTTTTCACAGAAAATTTCCACATAAAAATGTAACTGAGCTGGCCACCTAAATTCGCACCTAGTTTTAAGCTTAGCGAAACACGCTAAATGCTTATTATTATTTTTTTAAAGAAGAAGATAAAGACATGCTTTAAGTTTTCATTGTCAAAAATCAGATATTATCTTTTTTGTTCACAAATCAGGTATTTTGTGTTTTTATCAAAAATATTTTTAGTATGTTTTTTTTTTTTTGGGTCCCCAATCTCGTTAATTCTTGGAATATATATCTACTTTTTTAATTTTTGAAATTCAAATTATACAAAATGTAATTCTTATCATTTTGATATTATTTGGAGAAGGATACTTTTTTTCTCTTCTTCAAAATCATTGTGAGAGGTCGCGCGCATAAATTATAGATGTCATAATTGCTATGTTGACCCCAAAAAATGGTCCCGTGATGTGGCCAATAGAAAACTAGAAATTAACGTCTTTGTAAATCGAATCGTAATATGCTCGAGTCAAACTACTAGTTATTTTGATGAATCAATGAAGGGAATGATCCATAACATTTAATAGGTTGCTGTTATAATTGTTTTATGCATAAAAAGAGGATCAGATGATCCACAACATCTGAGGGTGACCATTTTTTTTGTTTTTTTAAGTATGAAGATTTTCTCGAATACGTCTCTACTATCTCATGTCATCCATTGGGACGCAGTTTTTTTATGGAGGTTCGGCCCTATTGGGGTTCGGCCAATAGGGCTCAACCAATAGGGGTTCAACTAATAGAGGTTTGACCAAATTTTTATATGGGCAGAATGATGTGTATAGAACCGAGTCGTCCGTCTCCACGCTACGTGTGACTTTGTCCGTTTGCCACGTGGTGTATTTATTTTACGATTATTTATATGAGTAACATGCTATATTTTATTTTTACATCACACATGTTATCAAGTCATAATTCAGCATGTTACATGAATGAGTCACGTTAATACAAAAGTCACAATTTTGCATATATTTACGAACTCCTAATGACTCCCTACTATAATGGTGGTTGAAACATGCCGTGATATGTACAATGGTGATTGTGATTGGAAAATATGTGGAGGAAATTACGAATCAATGGAACCATGGCTTATTCTTTTTGTATACTTAGAGATGTTAAAATGGGGAAGACACTATTTTCAAATGAACAAAGTTACACGTACATGGCCATTTTTAGGGAGACAACATGATGAGAGGGAGACAAAAATTAATTATCATTTAATAACAACCAAATCAAATCACATTTTTATCTTATACAAATCAATTATTAAATTATTTTCATATTAAAAAAATCTTGAATTATGAGAGAATTAAATATTTACTTTTTGAAGAAGTAATTAATATCTTGGATTAAAACTTATATCAATATTTTTATGTTAATTGTGGTGTTTTCTTGTGCTTGCCTACTATCATCGTCCCCATCGACTATATAGGCTAAAAATTACTATTTAAGTTATTTTAGCCTCGTTTGATCCTATTAAAATTATAATTTATTTTTCTTTCTTCATATCAATCATACATTACTCAATAAAATAATATTTCACTTAAAAAAAAAATACTATTTTAAAAATTAAAATGATAAATAATGGGACCAAACAGGGCTTAACCTAATTTGAGAAAATGTGTTCCCATCATGTTAGTTCAGACCTATATCCTTTTCTAGGATATTTACGGGGAGAAAATAGTGAATAGTAGTGATTTAAGAAAAAAAAAAATATATTAATGAGGAATGGTGCCCCTCTCTCTATTCATTTCTTATCTTTTAAGTTTTTGCCCCCCCTTTTCATTTCTTTGTTTTTGCTCTCGAGTATAATCTGGAATTTTGAATGTCGAGCCTTCTTTCGTGCTCAACATTTTGTTCTCGTTTTACCATATATAGGTATGAACATGTCATCCATGACGTCATTGTATATAACTTCGTTTTAAAAAGTAAGAGAGCACGCAGATCCACAAAATGAATAATCTGATTTTATTTGAACGAGTCGTACTTGAATTTGTCCTCGTGTAAAAGGTCGAGGTCAATATTGTTCAACCTTTATTTACTATTTTAAAGTTATGCTTTTAACCTCAAGAAATGAAAAGATGAGAGAGATTTCAGCAATTTTCACTCATGACTCCCACTGCCCATAATTTGCAACTCAATCCAAGGAAAATATTGGAAAAGTGGTCCCAAAGTTACATGCTGAAGAACAATAGAGAAGAAGTTGTAAAATATTAGCATGCCTTGTACGTACCAAAATCATGTTTTTCCAGGTTCAAGTGTTTGGAAAACCCTAATCCTTTTTTTTATTTGGTGAACGGTAACTCTAATTTGGGGTAATTATCTGTGATGAGAAACATGGAGTATATGGGCCGACTACAAGGATGATTGCTGCTCGATAGTGTGTGTGATAATAGATTGAAACCTATGTGCTGTGTTAGAAACTAAAATCAAACAAATAATGAAAAGAATAAAGGAATCAGAACATATGATCTAAATATTGTAGAAGTAACCAAAGAAATTTTGATCTTTGGACAAATATGTACAACTTAATTCAAGTTGATCAAGTACGCACAAAATCACCTCAACATTTGGGGAGAAAACAGAACTAAACCATGTTACGGATTAGCCAACTAGAAGAAAGATTGGAACCAACACTCGAAGATGATCCAACCAGATGAAATTAAGTACTAATCCGAAGGTTTCCCTAAGAACAGAATGGAAAAGCTGCTGAGACTAATTATAAGATGAGCAGATGATGCTCATATATAAGAAAAAATCAATGAATTGTATGGAGTTGAGGTTCCATCCAAAATCATGTTAACGAGTTAGGTGTCATCCACAACATGTCTAATCGATGTGGGACTTAGTTCTCACTTTTGCAAAACACGAATAGGGCAAAACCAGGCAAGCATATCAGAGCCCTGTGCCATTAAATGTAGAGGAGGCTTGGAATAGAAAGACACAAAATGAACCATAGTGGCTCACCACCGCCAGAAAGATAACCATCATCCACCCATCAACAAAAAACATAACAAACAAACCAGAAATGAATGCTAATGCAAAGCAAAATAGAAAAAGAACAAAGAAGGCAAAAAATAAAAATACCAATAGCCTCAGTGAGGTACTAGCTAGTAACGTTGGAGCCTTTGACAATGCTGGAAAAAAAAGGGGCTGCTAAAAGCCTATCTTCCCTCAAATGAAACTATGTTTTTGGCTAATCAACCATTTAAGAAAACATTGACTATGTCCCTCATACATATGAGAAATTTATAAATATGAATTTATTGAGAAATTGTGAAACTTGTGTATAAAATTTACAAAAAGAATAATACTTTATTTTAGGGTTTAGAGAAATATAAGTAATACATAGACAATCTACCTATAACAGAAATAATCACAATTTTTTTTGAACATCTACATGTTCAGAAGGTATGGCCAAAGATGCAAATTTATTTCCCTCTTTGTCTATCATGAATTAATCACAGTATATTTTTTAGTTTGACATTATAAATTAAACCCAGAATTCTATAGGATATGATGGATTTCAGAAAGAGAATTAGAAGCCGAGGGAGACGAGTCCAAAACATTAGATAATACAGTTGGATGATTGAAAATGTAATTTTATCCTTATTTTTCGAAAGTGAGCAATATCCGTAAGGATTATCGACGATCAGCAATGCGATTGGCATAGTAAGTTTCAACGATGAGATCAGTCGAGACCTAATTCATGTCGAATTTCATTCCTAATTGATCCTGATTGTATAGCCAAGACCCAGTTGGAAGACTCTTTCTTTATGCTCATAAATCAAACACAATTACTGCAATCCCAAATCTTCAAAAACTAAAGGAAATTAGTAAATTACATATATGATCGAGATATTTTTTGATGTATAACAAGGTACATGGCTTCCTTTAATCCCGAAAGTTACAAGAAAAAGAGGATTAAATCACCAACGAAAAGCTTTGAAATTTACTTTCAAAATACTTGTCACAGTTCATTCAAGGGTCAGTTAAAATAATCTTGTACAATTTCTCTTACTTCCGTTTAGCAGATGAGCTTCCGCCCTTCTCAAGAATTCCGAACTCTAATAGAGCTGAAGAGTTGGGCTGCAGGCCGAACCAATTGCTGGTTACTTCGTTTTTCTCTTCACTACTTGAGGCTTTGTTTTGTTCAACTTTCTGTCTTTCAAACTCCCTAAACTTGTGTAAGTACCTCGACATAACCTCGGAGAAGTTATCAAGCCCTAATGAACTGAGAGCCCAACAAATGTCATCTCCATTCAATGTTTTTCGATTCTCTTTGCGACATTTGTCTGATGCTTCAGAGGTTACAAAACTTACAAATTCTGATACACATTCTTGCAGTGTTTCTTTGGCTTCTTTGGTGATTTTGGCATTCCGGGGGAGGATGTGCTTCATGATCCGCCCTACATTGGCTATTGGAAGTAATTTATCTTGCTCCTCAACCATTTCTAGAAACAGACGCTATCAATTAGATCTTCTTCTAACTTGTAGACACACTACTCATATATATTAACTTCTTTATAGTGATACTGACACGTAATTGACACGTATTATAAACTTACACTAGACATTTTTTTATAATGTTATAAGCATTACTACAATTCTCATGTACATAAAATTAAAATTGGTATTATGTGCATTTAAAATAACTATCCATCATCCACCCCGACCCCAGAGGTAAAGAAGAAAACAATCTGATTTTTTTTTAACTTAGAAAAAAGTTGGTTTGGAATCCATAGATTTCAAATTCACAATCCGGTTTTTGCGAATGGAAATGACTACTGAAACCCTAAAAAATGGTGGATGTGGTCCCCCACCCACCTCCTCCTCCTCTTCTCAATAATCTCCAAGCTTTAACACTCCCGAATGTTCTAATCTTGATTATAATATTGCAGTACAGTCTAAAATGAATGGACTGAATTGATGCACGTTTGTTTGTTCTCTGATGGAATTAGAAAACCCTAGTTTTTGATTGGCTAATAATTCTGAGGTTTTGTCAATCTATTTCAGTCAAATTCTTGAGCCATGGAATCTGATCCATGTATATATATATTTGTTAATCTAATTCCATTACTTGGTTTTTTTATTTAAAATTAACAGTTTCATAACTAAAAAGTTGATGCATTGCTCCCTCTTAAGGGCTTTATAACATGTTTCTAATTATGTTTAATGTTATCTATTTTTTTTGGGATACAACACTAAATGTATAAGTCGAGTCACGGTTAACACGTTTTCATCTCGGTACATCATATTTTCTTAGTAAATATGAAGACATTAATATATTTGTTCATACCTAGCTAGACACGTTACATTTGACTTTTTTTTCATTTGTTAAGAAGAGGAGACACACTAAGGTATCAAACTTATGTATTAAAGGATAACAAGTTCACGATTGCAAATATCAACCTTTGAACTTATTACCAAAATAGAATACTAACACAAAATAAGTTTTCATTGTTTCAACTCTCAAGCACGATAATGGAATACTAATCGGGGTAATATTCGTCATGCATGTTTGGATGGACTTATAAGCTAGTCAAACATTCATATAAGCACAAAAAACACCCTAACATACTTATCTTGAAAAGTAGTAGTTGTTTTTCTAGCCATCTCAAGAAAATAAGCCCCAAAAAATAAAGGGTACCATACCTTCTGGACTTTTTTTTTTGTTTGACATAGTAAATTATCATTTATCCTTACTTTTTGTATTCATAAAACATCAAACAACATAAAGGGCATTTTGATAATTCCTCATATTAATTTTACTTAAAAGTAAGTAGAATCACAAACACAAAATGTGCTTAATTATACTTACTAAGAATAACTTGTCTAAACGCAAATGTGCCAAAGTCTAGATAGAAAATAGAATAATCTGCATTTAGCCTGGTTTTCAGTACTTTAAATCAAACCGTTGAGAGATTTTCAAAAGAATGTCTTGTACACATTGTACATTAAATCAAAGATGGATATATATGTGAAGGAGCTTTGATCAAGACGGGACACTATGGTAATGGTCGTGACAAGAATCTATAAATAGATTCAAATTTTTCTTCGATTGTACATGTGAAAAGTGATAGAATATCATTTTGTTCTCTCCTATATTTTTCTTGCATACTTTTCAGTTTTGTTTTGCATATAAAATTCGAACATTGTATTCTCTTATATTGCAGAAACAACATATTAAAGTGCGTTGAAATTAACGAGTTCTAGTTCTTCAAGTTATTGTAGAAATTATCCTACCAATAATCTTAAAACAATATCTTGATTTCTACAATGGCACCACCTATGCCTACATTAATAGGTTGTGTTGTAGACTTTGTCAAATTGAAAAGGTTCGATGTTGCAAACATCATATGTTGATAAAATGAACTTCATTTCGTATTCATTACATTGAATGCGATTTATGTTCTAACCACACCAAAGTCCAAGGAAACTGGAGATGAGCCATTGGCAATTCACGGGCTCGTTAAAACATGGGATCAAGATGGTTACATCGGCTATGTATTAAAGAGATTTGTTACATGTATGCTCAAGTGTACACCTTGAGCAACATAATGCACGAACAAATGACATTCTACCATTGGTTGATGAAAAAAAAAAAAACAATTTTTACCCGTCAATGACAGAATGCCACTTGTGCATTATGTCATCTAGGGTGTACACTTGAGTGTACAAGTAGAATAATCCAAAAAACAAAAACTATGAATAAATTCTACTTGAATTTAGAGAGTTTTTTTTTTTTTTTTTTTTTTTTTAATTTTTGGAAATGTTGAAGGAGAAATTGGGAGGAATTTCGTTGCAGTCTTCTAATAGAAGTGGATTTTGTCACTTGAAGGTACAATGTGTGATTTTCTCTGAGCTTTGGGAATGTTTTTGAATCATCCGTTTTAATGATTTGTTTGGACAATTTATATTACATTTTCTATATATAATTCAAAAAATTCCATTTTAAAACATGATTTATAATGATTTTTTCAAAAACCACTCATTATTGGTGTATTTATCTAATTTTTCGAGATATCTATTTGAAAACTAACATAGTTTACAACAGACTGGCCCAACCCAAGTGATAGATCAAACCGTCCCAATTAACATTTCTTAACTTGTGTTTAATCCAAGCCTACTAGACAAAGGAGAAAACATATGCGAATGTGATTTTATACGTGATGGTCACATTCTATTTAGAATTGAGGTCACAATTAAGGATTCACACGTTACACTAATCTCCACGGTCGCATTTAGCATACACTAACAGACTAACGTCATGTCCAATCAGAGTCCAGATAAATCAAGGTCGCAAGTTAAGCATCAACATCAGATCAAGTCACTCACATAAAGGTCACAATTGTGACATTTTTACATGTGACTAGAATACTAGATTGCATGCAGTCCATTAGGAAATAATAGCAATTCAGCATGCATTTTATTCACTATTCAATGACTATTAAACTAGACGTACAACGAATTCAAAGAAACAAATAGAAAATGAGTTTAAGATGATTACTGATAAACGGTCGAGATTAGATCGAACGTTCGTCACAAAGATCTCGGTGGTTTCTCAGTAAAGCAGAGAGATAAATTTCATCCTCAGATTTTGGTGCAATAGGCCATTTGTTTTTTTTTTTTTTTTTTTTTTTTTTTGTATCTAACACATGTGCATGTAGTAAATGTTCCTGTACCAACACCGAAATCGAGTCCTCTTTAAGTGCAATCATTTCATTGAAAGGTGCCCCTAGATACAGAGCAGTCGATACAATTGTTACGTCGTGCTCTCTCATTTGAGCAGCAAATGTTCAAGTACCAACACTGAAATCAAGTCCTATTCTTATCTCCCCTGGTTTGATAGCCAAGTCTCGGGTTCTTGCTAGCTAGGCACTCAAAATCCTGGCATTAAGAGTTGCTCCACCGAACATTTCTACCATTAGGAATCCTCCAAAGGGACTCGTTGATCGGATAAGGCTTCGAGTAGAGTTTCGAGGCTCTTGTCAAGCTTCTACTTCGGGGCAATGGATCACAACCATGAATCATTAGCTTTTGTGCTAAATTCCAATCATCTTTGCTCAATGTCATACTCCATATTCTCTTCCAGTTACTTCTTCATCGACATGCCCGTTCAGTATATATTGATCTTACCGACTCTGTTATCTTTACACGATATATACTTCTGAATCTAGTCAATCATGAAACTATTAATCAAAGGATCTTCAATGAGCATCCCATTTTCATTCTCTTCGATTCTTGGCAAACGAATCTGCCTAAGAGCAATATGGGCACTTTAGAGTGGCCTACTTACCTCATCCTCCAAGAACTTCTTATCCTCGAATCTTGAAATACTGCTTTTGTGCAAGTCCCCTTTGTTCTTCTCCATTTGCTGCACAGTCATTTCGAGCTTGTCCTGTAGTCTGTCCATCTTTTCGAGCACTTCCTCAGCTCGAGTTGTTAATGCTCTGACATCAATTCCCTCGAAAACATCCTCGAAACTCAATTGTGCAAGAAAAACCCAGCAGAATAGAATCTAGATAAACTTGATGTGCTTACAATTATAACAAGCAATCCCAATGTAATTGGAATTTAACCCATTATTCTTCCTAATTTGCACTTTGGAAAGCATGATTTCCATATATTCATATAACTTCTCTTAGCCTCATATTTACTATACCAAAATAAACAATAAATCAGTACAAGTTAACATGATACTGAATCTTCATCTTCTCTTGGTTAGAACTGCATAACTAAAATAGGAATCAAGAAATTAAAGATTTTCGAACCGAGCCGAACGAAGAGTTGTTAGATATTTATATAATAAATATAATATGTTAAAGAAATAATTAATTAAGATGAAGTGCCCAACTGGTAAAAAGTGCAAAATTTCTGTGGTAAGTTAGGGGTTCGAGCCACACCTCACGCATTATATTAAATAATTTCTTTTTACTCATTTTAAGAATTATTTAATGAGTCAACCATTGGAAAATATACTGATTGGCAAATAAATTTTCACTGTGTATGTGAAATTAATCCCACATTAATTAAAAGTTGGGATTTGAAGATGAGCCTTAAAAGGGATTACAATCCCACATTGAATAGAAATGAAAAAGTGGGAATATATAGGGACTATAAATAGTGTCATCCCACATTGGAAAAGGAAAATAAATGTGGCAATGTGGAAAAACTTAAATAGTTATCCCACATAGGATATAAATGAGTTTGTTGACCAATTTATATATAGTTAAAAATTTGTACGGTGTAACCATTTGATGCATATAGACTCATACATGGCCTACGCGTCCGCAGGGGGGTGCAAATCTTGGATTGACTTGGCCTTCGAGCCTTGAACTTGTGTGGGCGCGACCTGCGTACACGAATGTCTAATCGAATGAGTAAAAAATTGGCCACAAAGCCAGATTTTGAAAATCTTCTTTTACGTTTTTCCATTTAAAACATAACCTGAAAACTGTTTTCCATTTATTTTGTAATTCCAAAACGTTGGAATTAAAATGGCAGAGTTATGGCTACATTAAGAGGTAAAGGCTCATCCTTGCCTATATATACTGAACAATCTTTTCAATTCAGACATACCATAACAAGCACGAAAACTCTGTGCTTCTATTCGAATTCCTGTCTTCTTCTAGTCACTTGGTGATTCCGTTCTGGCATTCTCTTTCAGTTCGACTGCGCATCTGCAGTTCACGCCGCTATATCCTGGGAAGCAAGCGCTCGAATTACTTCGGAGATGGGACGAATATTGCTTTAAGGACACTGTGTTGAACATAGGCCCCGACTCCAAGAAGTCCATTTTATTTTCTGTCAACTGCAATTTGTTTATTATTTCTTCTAATTCAGTTAACTTTTAACAAGTTTACTTACAATCTTAAAGCAATATTTTGGTACCGATATTCTGATTGTGTTTCAGAAAATGGAAAATACACCTACCAATAACGTTGTGGAATCTGCAAATGAAATTGTGCCTCCTATGGCTCAAGCTGTGGCTATGCCAAGTTCTGATGTGGCTCAAGTGGTGGCTCCAGTAACATAGACTGTGGCTAATATGCCAAGTCTAGCTGCTGGCCCGAGTGGAACTAAGATTGTGGCTCCCATGCCAAATTTGGCTATTGGTCCAACTGTAACAGTCCCGGTCAAAGGAAAAGTCGGAGAAGTTCATTGGTTCGAATTTCAAGAGGTGGCAATAAAAAATGTTGTTTTACCTCACGTCCTTGAATCTTGCGAGATTCTTGACTGAAAACGCTCCAGTGCTCCAAGAGAGTCAAGGAGACATTCAAGCAATCAGTGCAGTGGATGCTTGGAATCATTCTGATTTCCTGTGCCGGAATTATGTGATGAACGATTTAGCTGATTCATTGTACAATGTGTACTGCACAATAAAAATGGCCAAGAAATTATGGGAGTCTTTGAAAAAAAAGTACAAAATCGAGGATGCTGGAGCCAAGAAGTTTTTTGTTGGCCGCTTTTTGGAATACAAAATGGTGGATTCCAAATCTGTAATCAGTCAAGTACAAGAATTACAAGTGATCTTGCATGAAATTCATTCTGAGGGAATGGTTGTGAGTGAATCTTTCCAAGTGGCTTGCATAATTGAAAGCTACCTCCTGCATAGAAGGATTTCAAAAACTA
This sequence comes from Fraxinus excelsior, assembly GCA_019097785.1. Lineage (NCBI taxonomy): Eukaryota > Viridiplantae > Streptophyta > Magnoliopsida > Lamiales > Oleaceae > Fraxinus > Fraxinus excelsior. The sequence continues at coordinate 28,555,914 of CM032639.1, read as the reverse complement.
CTTAAAGCACAAGCGAAAGGAAATGAACGTTGATGAACTAATTGTTAGACTTCGAATTGAAGAAGACAACAAAAGTTCTGAAAGAGGGTTCAATCCGGTTGTGACTAAAGCCAATGTTGTGGAGCATGGTCAAAGCTCCAAGACTAATAAGAATAAGTCTAGGTCATCTGGTGGCAAAAGGGCCCAAGTTGGGGCTAAAAGGTGTAATTTCCAAGTAGAAGTTTCAAGGGAAATGCTTCAATTGTGACAAAATTGGACACAAATCTACGGAGTGCCATTTGCCGAAAAAGAAAAAAGAAGCAATTGTGGTTGAAGATGTATCTGGCATCAACCTTGCAGCTGTCATTTATGAAGTGAACCTGATGGGTTCAAATCCGAGAGAATGGTGGATAGACACCGGCGTCACCCGATACGTTTGCTCCGATAAGGGGATGTTTAATGAGTTTGAAGCAGCGAATGGGGAGAATCTGTATATGGGAAATTCAGTGACCTCCGAAATCAAGGGCCATGGAAATGTGGTTCTAAAAATGACTTCTAGGAAAGAGATGACTCTAAACAACGTGCTTTTTGGTCCGAAGATTCGCAAGAATTTGGTTTCCGGCTTGCTATTGAACAAGCATGATTTCCGTATAGTGTTTGAGTTAGACAAAGTTATTTTGTCTAAATCTGGAATGTTTGTAGTAAAAGGGTTATGTTAGTGATGGGCTTTTTAAGCTCAATGTAATGGCTATTAAGCCAAAAATTAATAAAATGAATAATTCTTCCGTTTACTTGCTTGAATCTTCCAATTTGTGGCATGGTCGACTATGACATGTTAATTACGACACTTTGCGTAGACTAATTAACTTAAATTGTATACCTACATTCCAAATTGATAATAAACATAAGTGTGAAACTTGTGTTGAGGAAAAATTGACAATGTCATCATTTCAATCCATTGAAAGAAGAACTGAACCTCTTGATTTAATTCACATCGATGTATGTGATTTAAAATCTGTACAAACAAGGGAAGACAACAAATATTTTATTACTTTTATTGACGACATCACAAAATATTGTTTTGTGTATTTGCTTTAAAGTAAAGACGAAACTATAGAGAAATTTGTTCTCTATAAAAATGAAATTGAAAATCAACTCAACAAGAAGATAAAAGTGTTGAGAAGTGATAGACGTGGTGAATATGAATCACCATTTGCTGAATTATGTGCACAACGCAGAATTAAACACGAAACAACATCTTATTCACCACAACAAAATGGTATTGTTGAACGAAAAAATAGAACATTGAAAGAAGTGATGAATGCAATGTTATTAAGTTCTGGGTTACCTCAGAACATGTGGAGGGGAAGCTGTGTTATCAGCTAATTACCTTTTAAATAAGGTACCCCGAAAGAAATAAGAAAAGAGCCCTTACGAGTTATTGAAAGGAAGGAAACATTCCTACAAATACTTACTAATGTGAGGATGTCTTGCCAAAAATGGTTGTACCTACACCAAAGAAGGTGAAAATATTTATCGGATATGCACATAACAATAGTGCTTATCGATTTCTTATGTTTGATTCTAAAATTTCTGATATACAGAAAAACACGATAATGGAATCAAAAAATGTTTCATTCTTTGAACATGTATTTCCATGTAAATCCAAAGAAGAACCAAACTCTTCTAAACGGACATATGAGACTATGATTGAGAATAGTTAAGATAAAGAAGTAGAAGAGGAAGTTGAGGTTGAACCAAGACGTAGCAAACGATAAAGGATAGAAAAGTCTTATGATCCTGATTTTCTGACTTATATGCTAGAAACTGAACCTCAAAGATTCAAAGAAGCTGTAAACTCTTCAGAAGGACCTCAATGAAAAGATGCCATTAAAAGTAAAATAGATTCCATTTTGCAAAACCATACATAAGAGCTAGTTGATCTTTCTCTGGGAAGTAAACCATTAGGCTACAAATGGATTTTCAAAAGAAAAATGAAAGCAGATGGAACTATTGATAAGGACAAGGCCAGACTTGTAATTAAAGGTTATAGGCAATGAGAAGGCATTAACTACTTTGACACGTATTCTCCGGTAACGAGAATAGCTTCCATTCGAGTGATATTAGCGATTGCATCTTTGTACAATCTCGAAATACATCAAATGGATGTCAAAACTGCTTTTTTAAATATAGATTTAAAAGAAGAAATTTACATGGAACAACTTGAGGGATTTTCTGCACCAGGATAAAAAAACAAGATATGTAAGTTGGTAAAGTCATTATATGGCTTAAAACAAGCACCAAAAACAGTAGCATGAAAAATTTGACAATGCCATGATGGAAAGTGGATTTAAAATCAATGAATGTGACAAACGCGTTTACATCAAAGACACAGGAAATGGTCATGTCATTTTATGTCTTTATGTTGATGACATGTTCATCGTGGTAGCAACGATAAGATGATTAAATCTACTAAAAATATGTTGAATTCAAGTTTCGACATGAAGGATATAGTTTTAGCTTATGTGATTCTTGGAGTTAAAATTTCAAAAACATCATATGGACTCGTTTTAAGTCAGTCACATTATGTGGACAAAATTTTGGAAAAAATGGCTAGAACACCGATAGATATAAGTCAACATCTATTAAAAAATAGAGGCGATGGTATTTCTCAAGTAGAGTACTCTAGAATAATCGGAAGTCTTATGTACCTAATAAGTTGTATAAGACTAGATATAGTTTACGCAATTAGTAAGTTGAGTAGATATACTAGTAATCCAGGGTCGGACCACTGGAAAGGAATAGTAAGAGTACTAAGATACTTGAGATATACTCGTAATTATGAACTGCACTATACCAGATATCCTGCAGTTATTGAAGGATATACTGATGCGAATTGGATATCTGATATTAAAGACTCAAAGTTTACTAGTGGATTTGTGTTCACTTTGGGAGGTGCAACCATATCATGGAAATCCTCTAAACAACAGTAATTGCAAGATCTATCATGAAATCTGAGTTTATAACTCTAGATAAATGTGGTGAAAAGGCTGAATGGCTACGCAATTTCTTAAATGATATCCCTAGATGGTCAAAACATGTGTCAACAATTTGCATACATTGTGATAGTCAATCTGCAATTGGAAGGGCACAAAGAAACATGTACAATGGTAAGTCTAGACACATACGTCGTAGACATAATACCATAAGACAGTTACCCTCAACTGGAGTTATCTCTATTGACTATGTAAAGTCTAAAGATAACATTACAGATCCGCTAACCAAAGGGTTAAATAGAGAGTTAGTTGCAAAGTCTTCAAGAGAAATGAGACTTAAGCCTCTAAACGAATAAGTTATTGTAATGGAAACTCAACCTAGATGACTGGAGATCCCAAGATCTAGGTTCAATGAGAAAACCTAATTGCAAATACTTAATAGTATCACTGTAGGGATTATCTCATGTCCATTCCTGTAATAACAATGATGCCCGTGGGAAGAGGATAAGCAATAGGCTTTTAATGATTCTTATGCGTCGGAAATCTAAGCGGAGTAATGCGGGTTACTCTTAATTAAGAAATCACTCATGTGAGAGAGAAATGGGGGTCGATTCGAAGGGAATTGTGAGGCTCAATTCTTAATAACTCTCACTGAACCAGACATATGTTTATGGCCACAAACGAACATAACCATGAGAACTGAATTGTGTTAGGAAGAATCATGTGTAAGGTATATCATCGTTTATACAAAAGGCAGAATAGTTCAAAGATATCATGTCTACTAATCAACTAGTAAAGTAAATGTATTTTCATAAGAGAATGTTCAAAGGGTAACACCTACCTATCATATGCAGGTTTCAACTGTGGAACTGTGTCACCAAGTATTCATTGTCTTTGTTAATTTCCATTCATGTGGGGGATTGTTGGAAAACATATTGATTGGCAAATAGATTTTTACTTGTGTATGTGAAATTAATTCCACATTGATTAAAAATTGGGATTTGAAGAGGAGCCTTAAAAGGGATTACAATCCCACATTAGTTAGAAATGTAAAAGTGTGAATATATGAGAACTATAAATAGGGTCATCCCACATTGGAAAAGGAAAAAAAATGTGGCAATGTGGGAAAACTTAAATAGTCATCCCACATAGGATAGAAATGAGTTTGTGGACACATTTATATATGGTTGACAATTTGTACGGTGTAACCATATGATGCATAGAGACTCATCCATGGCCTACGCGCTCGCAGGGGGTGCAAATCTTGGACCGATTTGGCCTTCGAGCCTTGAACTTGTGTGAGCGCGACATACGTACACGAATGTCGGACCGAATGAGTCAAAAATTGGCCACAAAGCTACATTTTGAAAATTTTCTTTTACATTTTTCCATTTATTTTGTAACTCCAAAAAGTCAGAATTAAAATGACAGAGTTATGGTTGCATTAAGAGGCAAATGCTCATTCTTGCCTATATATAATGAACAATCTCTTCAGTTCAGACACACTACAACAAGCACGAAAACTCTCTGCTTCTGTTCGAATTCATGTTTTCTTCTAGTCATTTGATGATTACGTTCTGACACTCTCTTTCAGTTCGACTGCGTATCTACAGTTCACGCCGGTGTATTCTGGGAAGCAAGCGCTTGAATTATTTCGGTGAGGGAGTGAATATTGCTTTAAGGACACGATGTTGAACACAATCCCCAGCTCCAAGACGTTTATTTTATTTTATGTCAACTGCAATTTGTTTGTTACTTCTTCTAATTCAGTTAATTGTTTAACAAGTTTGCTTACATCAACGAGCCAATAAAATATGACAGTTTTAACAACTCATTATCACTAGCCATAAAATTGCAAAAAATACTATTTCATGGTGGAGGGAGTTACATTAGTTTTTGGGCCTATATAAACAAATATCTGGACATTAAAAAAATATTACAAAACGAAATTCTATCTTCATATTACAAAATATATATTATTCTCAATTTTACATATTTTCTGGAGTATACTTGAAAGTTCTAAAAATCATTTTGTGACTGTTGTACAATTGGTTTATTTGATCGTTGTATCTTGGAGGTAATTGTTCACAGGGGTCGCAGTAGTTATCGACGAGCAATTTCGCTTTAGGACATCGTGCTGTTACGAGACTTGATCAGTCGATAAGTTTTTCTGCACTTTATTGTATTGCAACTAGCAACATATTTAACAAGAGCTGCCACAAAAACTTGCTTAAAGCTACACTATTCTTCTTTCGGAGTTTTAATATCGTATATGCTAAAATTTTAGCTATGAAATAATATATTTTTGAAGCTTCAGAGGCTTAAACATGGCAGAAATCTCGTGAAGGAACTCTCGGAGATTGAAAAAGAAAGAGAAAATTAAAAAAAAAAAGCTTTGGTTACTCCCGATGCATATTTATTCAGTGAGATGATTTTTCATGTGTATACGGCAATTATATGCTAATATACTAATCCATGAAGCGTTGACCATTTTTTGGGGTGGTGGTTTAGGTTTTGGATGACTGAAGATTGGCTCATTTTGCGGCAAAGGTTTCATCTAAATATTAGGATAATTAGCACCTAAAGTCCTCACGTTTCACTATTATTGTGAAAAATGTTATTTTTAAAAAACAGGGAAAAAAAAATTAATTATAATCGTAGTCCTAAATTTCTTAAAAAGCGCAAATAAGTTTCAAATAAATTATTAAAAGGGTAATTAACGTATAATTAATTACCCTTTTAATAACTTATTTGAGACTATGGTTGCAATTATTTTTTTTCTTTTTATTTTTATTTAAAGAGAAGAGTATATTAGTTATTTCACAATTTGTAATTGAGAAAATAGATGAAAACGACTTTTTACACAATGAAATGTGGAAATAATGATGAAAATACAAAATAAAAATAAAAATGAAAGATAACGACGTTTTTCACAATAACAGTGAAAGATAGTGACGTTAAGTGTTGTTTACCCTAAATATTAATATAGTTCATATTTCCTATTTTTCAATACTCCTTTATATATATATATATATATATATATAATATTCTACTCGTAAATTCAAAACTTCTCTCAACTTTTTAAATATACATTCTTCAAAAAATCACTATTTAAAACAATATATTTCCAAAAATTGACCACCAAACAGATGTTATTACTATTAGTTAGTCTCAAGCCTAGGTGAAAGAGTTTTTACAACTTTATAATTCAATTAATAAATTCTTTTGACAAAATAAAAAAAAAATTTATGTTCACAATTTTCATAGAAATTAACTCACGACTTCATTATATTTTGGGGTGGTGAAAATACAATTTTCAATTTTTTACAAAAATAGAAAAATATTACAAGTTAGTTGGTGGAGGAGCCGAAGTTTTGGAAGCGAGTCAACATGCGCTTAGCTCGTCCCATTCACTAGCACTAGTTGGCTCGCTAGGCTGATCAGGCAAGCATGAATTCATTGAGCCTACTGTCCAACTTGTCATTCATTCAATAATTCATTGACACATCATTTTAAATTAACATGTCCAACTTTTCTCTCACTACTATTTGTGCTTAAAATATATATAAAATAATTTGTCAATGAATCATTAGTTAACAGTAAATTGGACAGTCAATTTTAGACGGTAGATCTCGACCCATGGATCAGTCCACACTAGACTCGAGCCATACATATAAATATCATTTTGTCAAAAACTCGATAATTGTTGGATCACGCGCATGCTTAATGCCTAAGACTGTGCCCACAATGGCATAGAAAATTCTTCCCCCAAACGCCGAATCCGTGTCCCCATCAACTCGTGCACACGCAATGCACACGGGAGAATCTTCCAAATTCTCGAAATTTCCCGAGTTGAGAAAAGCAACGGATAGCGATAAACGTTACTATTCTATCGGCTTCCTATTCGTCAAACAAGGAAGAAAATATCCCTTTACATAAAGGACGAAAATATCCCATTTCTCCTCACGCGGTTATTTTATTTAACACCATGTTTGGGTTGCTTGAAAAAAAATTCTTTTAAGTGAACTTAAGTAAAGTAATGGAATATATTAAGCCACTGTTTGGTTAAATTAAAATACAATTTTTAATAAATTTTGATAACAGTTGAAAATATATATTATTGAAAAGTTATGGGCATATGAAATATATAGTTAAAATTAATTGTTCACTTCGACTTAGCGCCTGTTTGAACCCCATTTTTGGCTAATAATACATTTTGAAATAATAGATTGATAAAAAACGTATGGTTAAGGAAATAAGAAAAAATATTGGATTAACTTTAATTGAAATTTCGTTAAAAGTTCAATCATCGTACATAAAAGACGAAATTCACACCCAAAAAAACAAGCAATTTGCACAATAAATAATTATTCCGTGTGCTTATTTTCCATCATTTTCTATGAAAATAAGGAGTTTTTAGCTCAAACAAACAAGTTTGGCAATTAAAGATGCTTATAAGCATGTTTGACTAACTTATAAACACCCAAACATGCCTTACATCGCTCCTTCCTATCCTTTTCCTTTTCTAATTCCTATATTATATAATCCATTCGCCCGTAGCCTTTAATGTACAGCTACCATTCAGAATCAGAAGAATCCCTAATTCTACACGGTTTTCTCCTCTCTCTCTCTCTCTCTCTATTATAAGATTTCAAAACTCAAAATCTTTTTCCTAAGTCAATTCCAATTCTCGATCTCATTCTCCATTATTGCGAACAAGATGGAGTATCGGCCATTAGACATCAAAGTTATATCGGCAGAGGGCATAAAGGATGTCAATCTTTTATCCAAGATGGATGTCTACGTTGTTGTGTCGATTGCCGGTTACCCCAAGTCGAAGAAGAAGACTTTCGTCGACAAGGATTGCGGTACCCATCCAAAGTGGAATCATCAAATGGATTTCGTCGTTGATGAGCCCTATTTGACGAAACCTGGCCTGTCCCTTCACTTCCAGCTCATGGCAGATCGGTCTATTGGAGGGGACAAGGAGGTTGGCGAGGTCACTGTCCCGGTCCACGAGCTTTACCAGAATGTCAATTCGAATCCCGGCGAAGAAAAGGTTGTTGAATATCAGGTTAGAACCTCGTCAGGAAAACCCAAGGGCAACATCAAGTTTTCGTATAAATTTGGGGAGAAATTCACGCAACAAGTGGATACAAAAAAGCATGTGGATGAGCCTATGACTGCGTATCCAGCGCCGCCACCACATGTTGCCGGAGGAAGCATGCCACCCCAGCAGGGAATGGGATACGGTGCTCCTCCTCCTGGGATGGCATATCAGCAATATCCTCCTCATCCAGGGCATGGCTATCCACCACCAGGTGGGTACCCGCCTCCTGGGTACGGTTATCCCCCTCCGCCTCAGCAGGGGTATGGTGGATATCCCCCGGTGCAGAATCCTAAGAAGAAAAAGTTCGGGATGGGATCAGGTCTAGCAATGGGGTTGGGGGCTGGATTGCTTGGAGGGATGCTTGTTGGTGATATGGTGGACGATGCAGGTGGCTATGACGATGGAATGGGCGACATGGGTGGCTTTGATTTCTAAATACTTATATATAATATAATAAATTGGTTATAATCTTGTATGCCTATATATACAAGGGTGATCGTGTTCAATATAGTTGGATCATTGATTATTTAATTTGTTAATTCAGCTTTCTCTCTTCTTTATATGAATTATAAATGTTGTTTGATGTCATGATCTAATTGCAATTACATATTTTACGATTGTTTATTGACTTTGTTGTGGATTTCAAATATCTACATCTGTGTTGGTTGATAATATAATGTTGTTTCAATGTCACCTTTACTTATGATGTTACGTTAGCGGATATGTTAATTGATACCCATTGCTAATCAAATTCTACTTGATTCAGTGGTTGTGGCCTCAGACTTGGCTTCTTCTTGGAGTCCTTGCCTTTTCAATACTTTAGGCCCCTGCCCCGTCATTGTGTCGACTCCCCCTGGCTATGAGCCTTATTGTTGGTTTGTAGTAGTACTTGATGTTTTATTGGCTTCAAGAGAATGGTGAGGTGAGGTCTTGCTTAAGTACATTACAATGGGAATGAAGGTACCTGTGAAATGAACCAAATGAACTAGTATAGATGATTATATAAAAGCCTAAAATTCTGCCTCCTTATGTAGGAGGGCATGTGATTTATTGCCCTTGCTTAGTCATGTTCTATGATAAGGAGCAATGCAGTTGATTAATCATGTCTCTGTATAGCCTTAGACTAGTAGGTTTCATATCTGTATGATTCTTCCATTCTAACAGCCTTTGTGCATTCTTGCTTCTTTTGCACCCTGTTGATTCTGATCTATTGTTGATTTTTGTCTACTATTCTATACGTGAGCAAGGAGTTCTTGCATTCTGTTTTTTCTTTTCTATGTATGTATTAAATATGTTGTCTGATTCTTCTGTCATGATCTAATTACGATTGTCTTGATTGTGGATTGTAAGCAAAGATTGGAAATTTTTGGTTCTATCTATGGTGGTTTTGCTTATGCAATGTTATTTGAATGTCAACTTTAGTTATGATGTTACATTAGAAGGGGATCGACCCCATCATTGGCCTTAAGGAGTTTTAGCAGCATAGTACTTTAATTAATCAAATGGCATAGAAAGGGACTTGACTTGTATAATTGTTGATATGCTTAGTTCTGCCGGAATTCTACTTGGTTCGGTGGTTGTTGGCCTTAGTTTTAAATCTCTTCGTTTGTTTATAGCAGTGTTTGATGGGCATTAGTGGCTTCAATAAAATGATATGACTACAAAAGCATGTGTAGAGCCTTATATAGGAGGGCATGCTACTTATAGCTCACTTAGTTGTGTTCTTAGTCGGTTTTTAAGATAAAGGAGCAATGTACTTGGTACTCATGTCTGTATATATAGTCTGATGCACATGCGATTGACTCCATGTGCACCTGAGACCAACCAAAAGCCAAAGGTCTCAATTTGGATGGCAGTACATGGTTGAAGCTGTGCCTTTTAATTGCTTGATTTCATTATTTGCTTGCTTGTAATCTGCTTCAATTAGGAGGTTTTCGACTTTTATTTTGGCTGTGGCTTGTGCTCTGCATAACGGGTGATAAAAACTCCCTTTTGACTCTTTGAGGACTTGTATTATCCAGTTCATGTTTGAGTAAAAGTTGAAAGCTTAGAGTCAAGAGATAGTCTTCTGATCTAAGCTTGGTATTTCTGGTTTGCGGTTCCAATATATTCATTCTCTCCGTTTTCAAATCTGAGATTGAAATGCTTGAAGTATATATTTATAGAAGAAACTTTGAGATTTTCAAACCAAACAAAAAAAAAAAAAAAAAATTATTATTGAGTTTAGAATATAATGAGATGCTGCAATTGTAGCCTGAATTTGAGTTTTGAGTGATGGACGCATCATGGTCTACGTTGCTCATTCACGTTATAATAATTTATTTGATTAAATTACACTCAAAATGAAAGTTATGTTTTCAATATAGCATAATTGTTTTCCTATTGAGGCATATTCGAGTCACCGTCGTTTCAATTATTTTTTTCAGGTTGGTTTATTTTGCTAGTCTGTGGTTCTCCTCATTATGCACATGGAATTGATATTTTTGAGAATGCGTTGCACCATTTGTTATTGTCCGAAGTTCATTTTGAGAATGTATTGCATCAATGGTTGTTGTCCGGATTTTGTTATCAGATTTTTTTTTTTTTATCGAATAAATAAATGTATAGAACTACTCCCGATATCTCCGAGCTTACAAAATAAACATTAAAATCAATCTAATGACCCAGAGCAAGAAACAAATTGATTACAACTGCTCTGACCATAGCCGGGCATACAAATCAAACATTACAAAATATCAAAAGGTCCTAAGCAAGCAAGTCAAAAGGAATCAAACATAACAACTTCAGATGATCGAACATGACATGCCGAATCCCGTTGCTATCTTCTTGAAGACATATGAAGGGAGTTTCCCTTCTTCCTATGTTTGTTCATTGATTTGGTAGGTTTCTCTTCAAGTTTCCCTTTGAATTTTCATTAGGAACTTCATCCAAGTTGGGGGTTTCAAAATCTGCACCCCTAGATCAAACCATGCTCGATTCAGGCTGGTTAAGATCAGTTTGGTCCACGTTATCCACCACCACATTCTGCTGCGGCCTGCGATGTTCCCTTAACTACAAAAAGTTCAGTTGGCCATTCCTTGGCAACAGGCTGAACCGTCACTGTGCGTTCATTGGATTTTTCTGTGCTGCCCGCAGCAGCTTGTTTGCTGGAACTTTCTTTGCTGCCTTCGGCAGGCGGCAGCATGT